>APFE031130573.1:29682-77096 GCA_000404065.3 Pinus taeda
CTAAGGTCAAGGAATCGAGAATAAATGAACAAGAGGTTACCAATTAAAAATAAAAAATTATATACATGTATTACATATATTAAGGGATCTAATAATAATATTGTGCAAAATAAAAGATAGAGAAAGACTCCAAGATTTATAAATTATAAAGTATGAATGGAAACAAGATAGATACATAAAATGAATAAAAAAGAGGAAAGTAGAAAAAACATCACAAAATAAAAGAGCAAAGAAAAAAATAGAACAAATAAAATGAAAACTTAAAAAGGCTAGAAATAATAATAATAATAATAATAATAAGAATAATGAGGGAGCAGAGAGAGAGGAATCAAGAAGTGAGAGCCAGAATCCAACTCTTACTTAATTTCCAACCGTCATCCCTATTGAGATTTTTCGCATGCCTTTCAATCTCAATCGCTTCCCTAAGATTCCTAAGGTTGAAATGATCGACCCTGGCAATGACTTTGGATTCTTCAATGCAGACATGGTGTTTTGTTTTTTCTACATGCTCGGCTAGGGCTGATGAGTGGGATCGATTGTGTCTAATATATGTAGAATGCTCATGGTTTCTTTTTCTAATAGACCTACCTATTTTCCCAATCTAGGGAATGCCACAGGAGCAGGGAACAAGGTAGATGCCCTTCATGTCCTTAGGGTCAATAGGGTCTTTAACAGATCCCAAAGAATTCTTAATGGTATGGAGAGGCCTAGACAAGGAAGTGACATTAATATTTCTAAGGATGTGGACAATCCTATATGTCATTCCTTAGATATACGGGAGATGAACCTTAGAGACAATATCAACATGAGCAGGTTTAACTCTTGGCACTTTGTACACCTTGTGAAAGGCCTCGAGGCTTTGAGATCTGCTATACACATTCTTTCTAAAAACCTCTAGAATATGATATTTCTCTTGATCAAGGTGGATATCATCAAAGATTCTTATGGAACTAGTAGAAAGAGTGCTAAGAACACTAAATTTCTGAGGCTAAAAGTGATGAGAGCTCGCATGGAGATATTGATCTGTGTGAGTTTTCTTTCGAAACACTCGGTGACAAATGGAACAATCATCCATCCTAGAAAGGAGAATGCCAAGGAAGGGAAGGCAACCATTCTCTTCCACCTCCATCATGAACTTGTTGGAATCTGATTAAGAATTAAGGTGGTTTATAAACAGATCCAATTTCTCATGACCATGAGGCCAGATGACACACGTATCATCAACAAACCTCTTCTAATTTTTATGGAGAGATTGAGTTGTGGCTAAAGCCTTGGTTTCAAAATATTCCATAAACAAGTTAGCGACAATAGAGGAGAGAGGGGAAACCATCACAACACTGCAAGTTTTCTCATAGAACTCACCTTGGAAACTAAAGAAAGTCGAGGTGAGGCAGAGTTCAACTAATTTGGCAGTGTCTTTTCCAATGATGTGATTGATGATATCAATGGCCTCATGGATGGGGATTTTGGTGTATAAGGATATGAAGTCAAAAATAAACAGCAAATCTCTAGGTTGCAAATTGATATCTTTCTATTCTTGAACAAATGAGGCAGAGTCTTTAACCAAAGAATCAGTGTGACCTACCAGAGGCTTAAGCTTTTGAGCTAAGAACTTGGTAAGAAGATAAGTAGGATCGCCTATCGTGTTAACAATAGGCCTGAAGGGAGCCCCTGATTTATGAATCTTCGTAAGGCCATAAATTTTAGGGGTAAGTAGATTTCTCTCAATGAGCCTATGAGACACAGGATTAAGGGACAAACCACATTAGTTGGTTTGAAACGTCGACCAAATCCCTATTATGTGATTAATCCGAAAGACATCTATCTACATTATGGATCAAAAAAGTCTTAAATCTAACAAACTTATAGTGTTTATCATGAAAGAGGGAGTACGTATATTAGCGTGGTTCTTCCCTTTGCCCTTGATGTCAAAGGGGGAGAGAAGACTTGATGTTTGCAGGAGGTTTTCATCAAGTCCAAAGGGGGAAGATTGTTTTCATTATGGCTAATATGTTGTCCTTGATGGCAACCTACATATCAAATATGTCCTTGATGTCAACCTAGTTATAATATGATGTGTTTTTATTTATTATTATATTGTTGTTGTAGATGACATGAATATTGGTATAGGTATTGCAAAAATGAGGAAGTCTACTGGCAACCTTGTCATAGGTTTAATTTGATAAAATATGAAAATGTGAATTTGGAAAGTATACGCAACCTATGTGAAGAAAAGTGACATGCATACGTAATATCTATGAACAAGATTCATGTACGTGATCATTCCCATGGAAAATAAAAAAACAATGAGCAAATCCCATGGTAATCTCCCACAATTTTGTGAAGGCAATGTCTATTTGATCCCGTAAAAAATTACTAACAACAAACCCAAGGGATTTTTCCATGGTATTTGCAAGGAAAAAGGCCATAAAAGGAGAATGATATTGAGCAATATATCATGTGCATTTGATGGATTATTCATGTGTGATTTGATCTGGAACATGTGCACACCAAGGAGAAAGGAGGAGGATCAGTTATAAGAGATATGAAGTTGTTAATAGGTATATTGGAAGGAAAATGAAGTGATTTTCTAATGTTTCATGATTGTAGATTAGTATGAATGTTCTTATGTGGTGATTATGCAGAATTTATTTGTAGTAAATCTATCTATGCGTGTTGCTGCTTTGAGATATGATTGATTAACTAATTGTTTTGTGATATGTATGCTACCTACATTCCTGAAACTCACAAGAATATGTGGATATGATTCTAACTAGTCGCATATAGGATCTAAATAATTGTGGTTTGATTAATGTTGTCACGTATAGATGAACATGGTCTTTTCTATTATTAGTTGACGATTGACAAAGCTTTATGAAGTCACTGCGATGAATGGTTTACAACCAAGGTTTGATCAATATTGATCTCAGATTTGTAAGAAGTTCTTATGCATCTGAAGTGTGTATAGACATTGGTTGTATTCGTAACAATCGTGTATACATTTTGATATTATTGTAGAGAATTAAATGACTTCATGTAATATCAATGTGTCTTAATTGTTTAGTTGGATTCAAAAGCGATGTTTGTTGTAGGGAAAGTTTGGTGGAGAGGTTGACTTCGCTAATAATGATTTAAGATTTGTACAATGGTTTCATGTATAATAGTCGCGAACATACGTGAATAATATTAATAATAGTCATGTATAAATTTGGAATTAATTAGGGTTTGCAGTGTTGCTATGGCTATGACAATGAATGATCCTTTTGTCATTTGTTGTTGTTTGTCAATGACATCTTAATTATTGTTATGTTGATTGTTCGTCAGAGGTTGGTTCTTGATTTGTTTGATCCATTTGGTTCATTATTGGTATATTGGTATGAACATATTGGTTTGATTAGTGATTGATTGCATAGATATAAATGGTATTTAATGATTCAGTACATTGGTATACAATGGTTCAGCTTGATCAATGTTTGATAACTTGGTATTTAGTTTACAGTTAATGTGGGTGGTGGCCTACATGTTTTGGTTGGATGTATATTTGGGACCAGTGGATCTAGTGTAAACAATTTAAAAACATAGTCCATAAGGGTGTTGAGGGTTGGAGCCTTTAGTGAGGGAGTAGGAGCTTCCTTCTGGTGGTAGCTGATAAACATGTTGAGGGAGTCAGATCTTCCTTCTGGTAGGAGCTAGTAAACTTGATCAAGGAGTAGTAGATTCCTTCCAGTAGTAGTTGGAGATACCATAGATTGTATCATCCTATAGGTAAGAGCTTTCATAATGGTAAGAGTCTACGGCAGTATAAGATTTAATGAAGATTTCCTTATAATAACAAAGAAGACAGAGATGACAAAAGTGGTGGTTTTCTCCCACATTGGGTTTCCACCTAAAATCCTAGTGTCCTTATGCGTTGATTATGTGTTATGGTTTATTTGGCTACTTCTCATGGCTAATGAATAATGAATGGATAATCAAATAATGATGCAATGGTTAACTTAAACCACTGATGGAAATTGTGAAAAATTGGTAATCTACATATACACAGATTTCATTCAATCAAGGTGCATACCTACACAAGTTTTCTAAATAACAGTAGCATACACTTCTCTGAATTCGAAATTTAAGACTAAGTGAAATAAAAATATTTATGCACCCCCACCCCTCTCAGTGTTTTTCCTAATAGTAAGAGATGTTGGTCATTCACTACAATTTACAAAAACTGCATTTAAACAACCTAGGGAGTAGCTGTAGAAGTGGAAAAATTGCATTAGCTAACAAGATATTGTTGGCAGGAGTTATTGACGGTGGGAGGAAAGAGAAAAGAGAAAAAATTAAACGGTTGGAAAGAAGCCGGCTCAGTAGAGGAATTTGAAAAGCCAAAGGACAATGCAGCGAAAGAGAGGAATTTGAATTGTTCGAAAGAGAATGGAGGAACAACAAGAGGGAAAAAAATGAAAGAAGGAAAAAGAGAGCTAGAAAAAAAAAAGATGGCAGCATAGGCAGCAAGGAGAGAGGGTTGAATAATAGAAATAATGAATGAGTTTTTAGTTGGCAAGGGAGCAGGAAGAAATCACCAGGTGAGGAATTAATTTCCTCTTGAGTCCGCATTGGCCAAGAGGGTGGAGATGGTGTTTCTTAGGAAATCCCTATGAAATTTTAAATCTATTGCAACAACTAGAAATTATTCTTTTAACCAATTATTATTAAGTGTGGCTTATTTTATATAGTAAACAACGGATAAAATCACAACTACAATTTTCACCAAAATTAAAACGTTGCAGCGACAAAAATTGGAACTAAGAAAATAGAGAAGGCACACAATAAAATTGACACCATTATTTTTGGACAAATGTCCCCAGAAAATCCCAATATGGGAAAACCGATGCAACATATGAGGGTTTTATTATTATTCCTCAGTAGAAAAATATAAGTACAATAAACTGGATGTCAAACTGGAAATCCTCTACTAAGAAATCATTGGCAAAATTATTAAGGAAAATTTTACCTTTTCCACAAGCAATCTGACAATAATTTATCCACTCAAACTAGAATCCCATACCCTTGTGTAGACCCTCACACGCACTCCTTGAATCTTCCTTTGACCAAGACGTCCTTCCTACTGCGCCTCTTGGAAATGATTCTCCAACCCTTTGGAAAATTATCCTTGACTCTGGAACCTGAATTGACCTCCTCTAAAAGCTAAATCAAACTTCCCTCTGAAGTTTCCTACACAGTCCCTGTGCAACCTCAATGAAGAATAATAATGCCTTTCTCTGTTGCCTCTTTTAGAACTAGAAAAATCCACCAGATCACTTTGTTGTTGCTCCTTTTCTGCTGCTACTAATCTCTAGCTCGAATTCTCTTCCTAGTTGAATATCTGCTCTAGGAAATTCAATCTTCCTAGATCACCCACTTACTCGATGTGTCTTCTTCATCCCCATGATCCTACTCTTATAATTAGTCGTTGGTGAACCAATGGCCATGATTAGATCTCCATCAACAGATAAGATCATTTCAAACTCAATCCATGTGATTTTCTAGAGCATTTTCACTTTTCTCAATTAACTCCCTTTAATTAATCAATTTTCCTAAGTTAGACTTATCCATTTTTAAATTATCAATCAATTAATTTGATTAAGTTTTCTCTAGGTGTTTTCTCCCAAAAAATTTTATGGGTTTTGGATATCTTGTGTTTCTTAGCCTCTTTGATCAAAGTCGAGACTAGAACACTTGTACAATGCTACAAAAACTAGCACTCCCTCTTATTGAGGAAGATGTTCTCTCTATCTTTACCTTTAACATCTTCCCTCACACTGCTAATGTATGACAACTGTGACAACCTGTCAATGTCCATCAAACCACTATGCATACTTTGATTCATCTAACACTATGTTGCTAAATTAGGCTGCATTTGCATTGTTGTTGGCCCTGCATTGTACTAACATGTACTGTTGTAAACCCTTCTCTGCACTGTAACTAATCTCATGTTATTATTGTTGTTGCAACTACTACAACTGAGAACTAAACTACTATCCCTGTTATTGAAAAGGTTCTCCACTATACCCACTTTTTCTTTGAAGTAGATGAACTTAGCTCTCCCTAGAGTTTTCGTGAGTATATCTGCAACTTGATCTTTTGTGGGAACATGTTGTAGTTGGACTACTCGATGTTGCACACAATATTTGATGAAATGGTATTGAATGTCTATGTGTTTTGACCTATCATGAAACATTGGATTTTCAAAGAGCCTAATGCAACTCTAATTATCACAATAGATATTGGTCACCTCTAACCTCTGATTGAACAAGCTCACCAACAGCATTTGAATCCATATAGATTCGCATGTGGTTGTGCGAGCTTCCATATACTCTAATTCTATAGAGCTTAGTGTTGCTGACTTCTGCTTCCTATTACACCAAGAAACAACACCTAATCCAATGTTGAAGCAACACCCTAATGTTCTTTTCCCGTCCTTTCAACTACCTTCCCAATCTGCGTTTGTGAATCCACATAGTCTGACACCATCACCTTGAGTATACCTCAATCCATACGGGATTGTGTTGTGTCGATACCTTAGAATGTTCCTCGTTGATGTCCAATGCACTCTCTTAGGTCCCACCATAAACTTACTAAGAGTATTGATCATGAAGTAGATATTTGGCCTAGTCCTAACCAAATACCTGAGGGAACCAATAAGTTGCCTATACAAGGTGGGTTCAATGTCCTCATCCTCTAATGCATCTATCTTCCTCCGGTTTGTGATCATAGGTGTAGACATGGGTCTATAGTCCTACATCTCGAATCTCTTTAGAATCTCTATAGCATATCTCCCTTGACCAAAGAAGATCTCCTCATCCTTTTTCCATACTTCCAAGCCTAGGAAATAATGCATTAGCCCAAAATCTTCATGTCAAATTATTCTACCAAGTTCCTCTTATAGTCTTCTCTGAGCCTTGATGACCAAATCAAGAAGATGTCATCCATATACAACACTAGGATGAGTGGTTCATTCTCTTCTATCAAAAGGTAAAGTTTGGGATCTACATCACTCTTGATGAATTCCATATGTCGCAAGTAGTTTTCAATCTGGCCCTACCATGCCCTAGGATCCTGCTTGAGCACGCATAGAGATTTCTTCATTTTGCACACATGTGTTCCCCTCTCATGAGTCTCGAAACCCTCTGGTTGTTCTATATATAACTCCTCCTCTATCACCCCATTCAAGTGTTAAATTTTCTAAGTCTATCCATTAGAAAATTAATCTGTATTCTGTTGGTTTATTTCTTCTACTTGTAAATTCTAAACAAGTTCTTTAAAAAAATTAAATACCGAATAAACACAATACATTCACAACATCTACAAATCATTAAATAAAAGAAAACAAGCATACAAGTGACACTACCCCCCGCTGTTGATCACTAATTCACTTTTTCTTAGCAACCTCGCTCTAGAAAAATGAATGACTAATCACTCCGGTGTGTCTTCCAAGTAACCCTCAAGCCTCGTCTTATACTTTTCTCGTTGGTCCTTCAATGACCGATATTAAATATCTAATCAATGGCTAAGATTACATTTGGCTTGATCCATGACTTTTGGAACCTTCTAACCCAGTTTTATATTAATACCCATTAATATTTTATTTTTCCTAAGTTTAGACTTAGGAACTCCATTAAAAATATTAATTATTTTAATATCTCCCAAACCGGGTATGATATCTCCAAACCATTTATGGGTTTTGTATATCTCATGTGCTTTAGCCTCTCCACCAATTCGCATGGCCAGAGCACATCCAATGCTACCCCAAATCAACACTCCCTCTTAGCAAGGATTGTGCTCTAGTAATACTCATCACTAAGCATCACTTTGATTATCCAACACCGGTACCTGTGCTGATGCTAGGCCTCCCTGCCCAACATACTTTGCACAACTACATCCTGTACTTTTTCCCATGGCCTTGCCACTACCACTACTACATCCATATGACAACTCCCTCTTCTTCCGTGTTGCTTCTGGTCCATCCTCCCAGCATTGCATCTGCACTACATCCCCCTCATCATGCTTCATTGTGCTACTGCATACTGCTAGTACACTAAAACCCACTTACTGATAAGTAAGTAACTTATCCTCCCAACTTTTAACATCCCTGTCAGGCTAGAAACACTCCTGATGTTGAAGCTCTCTCTATCGCTAACAAGTGCTCCCTCTACTGACCTCTGTGCTACTGCAACAACTCCTTGAATCTCGCACTGTTGCAAACCTCTCTCTGCCATCCTGCAGTGTTACAACACTCTTCGTGCCTCTCGCACTGTTGCAGCCTTCTAGCCTTGTGCTTCTCGTGGACTTTTGCAATGTAGCACTCTCTATTGCTTCATCCACATCTATCTCTACCTACATCCACTAGTTCTACTACTCCTCTTTGGGCTCCCGTAGCAAGGTATAATCGAAGAGGTTGGGTACCTCAAGGATCATGTCTCTCATCGTTTGTCGTCCTCCTAACTACAGCTCGATGTCTCCCCACTTCTTCTCAAGTGGCACAATCATCATCCTCCTCGACTTCTTTCTCTGCCCTCATTGGCATTTTCTTAGACTCAGAAGCCTCTCCCTTATTCTTCTTCCTCAAAAATTGGTTCGCATAGTGACCTAGTTCCCCATAGTGGAAGCACTTCACCTTGGAGAGGTCCTTCTTCTTCCTCTTCTCCTACTTTCCTACAGATGCTAGAGCCGCATCCTCTTCCTCTTCCTTCTTGATCCTGACCCCTTTATTGCTACTCCCTATCTTAGTTAGCCATCTCATATCTTCTTGACAAAGATTCGCCCATAGTTCTTCCCAATCTAGAATATTTTCCCTACCCAGTATGCTCTGGAAAAATGTCTCCCAATCCTCGGAGACTACATTAAGTGTGGTCCTTACCATCAACTCCTGATCTGACATGGCCACTATGGAATTCAGTTGGTCACGGATCTCCTTCAACCGATCAAGAAAGACATCTATCTACTTTCCCTTCTCCATCTAGTATGACCCTAGCTTATTCTCCAGGATCATCTCCCTCTGCACGGAAGAATGTTGGTACAATGTCTTCAAAGTGTCCCACATCTCCTTTGCCATTTCCTTCTCGGTAATATATGGAACCACATGATCCCTGACCCCATCAAGGATGATGCACTTTGCCTTAGCCATTTCCTCCTCGTACCTTTCATTAACTACTGGGTCAACTGGGATACCCATTTCTCTCAAGTTGAAGCCCTTTGTTAGGATTTGTTATATTCTTTCCATGACTAGCCCACGTAGTTAGCCGGGGGATTAGGAGGGCAGCGGAGCCCCCCCTTCATTGCGCAGATTGCATAGTGAGGGGAGTCACAGGGGGTTTGAGGGGTGCAGGTAACCCCACTCTATGGGGTTCGGGGTAGTTCCCTAGGAATTTTTGGTTTTGGACTGTATATTAGGTTGGGTAGACCTACCTATGGCTTTTTGCATGTTTTTCGCACATGGTTTTTGGACGCGATGGTTTTCAGTCCATGGTTTTGGACGCAATGGTTTTCGGTCCATGGTATTGGATGCTTTAGCATGTATAAATATGTATTGTAACATTGAAAGGAAGATAATGAAAAATCAAGCTGGTAGTCGCGGTTTTGGGATCCAAGGGAAAATCTCTATGTATATGTGTTTTATGTGTTATGCTCTCGCATTGTTTATTTTTTGTGTTTTAGAATATGTATGCAGGTAATTTCTGTAAGGGGTTAAAACCTACATTTGGTATTAGAGATATTTTGGCTTCAAGGGGACACCTTTGTTGCTGAGGGGTTTCACTCAGGCCTGTGGTAAAGCCCGTTCAATGGGAGATCTACGGGATCGATTCTAGTGGTGAAAGAAGATGGCGAGTAGTGGAAAGATAGAGATCAAGAAATTTAATGGTCACAGTTTTGAGTTGTGGAAACTCAAGATGGAGGATCTGTTGATGGATAAAGATCAGTGGATCATGATAGATCCAGAAACTAAACCAACGGGAGTGTCTAATGAAGAATGGAAGAAGTTGGATCAAAAGGCAAAGAGCACAATACAATTGTGTGTCTCAGATTCAATATTGTTGAATGTATCAAGGGAAGCTACGGTGAACGCCTTGTGGGAAAAGTTAGGGACTTTGTACCAATCTAAGTCTCTGGTGAATAAATTGTTCCTACGGAAAAAGTTGTATAACATGAGGATGAAAGATGGAGACTCAGTGACAAAGCATCTAAATGCATTTAATACTATGTTAAGTCAATCATCATCTGTTGATATCAAAATTTCAGATGAAGATGAGTGCATTAGTTTTTTGTGTTCTCTACCAAATTTGTGGGATAGTCTGGTTATTGCAATAGGTAGCAATACAACTGCCTTGCAGTTTGATGAAATAGTCTCATCCTTGCTAATGGAGGAGATGAGATGGAAAATATGGAGAGCCAGAATGGTGATGCCTTGTATGTACGAGGACGGTCCCAGAACAGAAACAAAAATAAGTTATTGAGTGGGAGATCTAAATCTAGAGGGAGATCTAAATCTCCAAGAAAACCTGTAAAGGTGGTGTGTTGGAAATGTAGAAAGGAAGGGCACTACAAAAGGGACTGTAAATCTAAAGCTCTTGACAAAGGAAAGGGATATGATGATGCTCCTTCTACAGAGGCGAAAAACACCTCAGATGAAGGTGGGGATGTGTACTTGGCTTCCTCAAGTACACATGTAGATCATGAGGCATGGTTGATTGACTCAGGTGCATCCTTTCACTTCACTCCCCATAGAGAGTGGTTCTGCGAACATGAGAAATACGATGGTAGTGATGTCTTCTTAGGGGATGATAGGAAGGCTAGAATTGTTAGTAGTGGAAAAGTAAACTTGAATTTGCAAGGTAGAAGGGTTAGAACACTTCCGGGTGTTCTACATATTCCTGCATTGGCCAGAAATTTGATTTATGTAAGCAAGTTGGATGATGTAGGTGTAGAAATAGTGTTTGAGAAGGATACTTGAAAGATGGTTCGGGGAGCACTAGTATTGATGTGGGGAGTTCAGATTGGAACTCTGTACAAGCTGCAAGGTAGCTCTTTTGTTGATGGGTGCAATAGTTCTATGGTTCCTGAAAGTGGAGCAGAAAATCTAGTGGTCTTTGGGGAGAAGACCATGTTGTGCCATCAAAGGCTTGGACATATTGGAGAGAAGGGCCTTCAAATACTTCGTGGTAAAGGTATGGTAGAAGGTATGAGTAATAGCTCTCTAGATTTTGATTTTTGTGAAAATCGTGTATATGGGAAGCAGAATCGAGTGAGTTTCCCCTCTGGCGGTAAGAGGGTGAAATAGATATTAGAGCTTGTGCACAGTGATGTGTTTGGACCTGTGAAGGTTCCATCCCTAGGTAAGTATGTGTACCATGTATCATTTATAGATGACTCGTCAAGGAATACATGGATATATTTCCTTAAGAAGAATTCTGAAGTCTTTGACGGGTTTAAGGAATTTAAGGCTCTGATGGAAAACTAGACAGAGAAGAAGATAAAGGTGCTGAAGACAGATAACGGTGGAGAGTTTTTCAATAAGGAATTTGAAGAATTATTTAAGAAGTGTGGTATAACACGACAAAATACTACTCCATATACACCTCAGCAAAATGGAGTTTCATAAAGAATGAACAAGACATTGATGGAAAGGGAAAGAAGCATGCTCAGTGGTGTCGGGTTAGGACAGGAATTTTGGGCAGAGGCGGTGGAGACAACATGTTACCTGGTCAATAGATCACCTTCATCAGCATTGGAGGATAAGACTCCACAAGAGGTATGTACTGGTAAGAAACCCTCTCTTTCACATCTGCGGGTATTTGGATGCGATGCATATGTACATGTTCCAAAGGATAAATGAACCAAGTTGGATAGTAAATCCGAAAAGTGCATATTTATTGGGCATAAGGATGGTATAAGGATGGTTTAAAGGGTTATAAACTTTGGAACCCATTAACAAGGAAGGTTGTGTACAACTGAAATGTGGTGTTTAGAGAGGTAAAATATTTTATTAAACATGAAGTCCAACCAAAGGAACCTAAGAAGATAGAGTTTGATCTAAAGGAGGAAGAATTAGACTCTACAACAAAGGAGGAATCAGATGATGAAGAGCCACAAACTTCGGGTGTGAGAAGATTAGTTCGAGAAAGAAGGCAACCAGAAAGGTATAGTCCATCTCCTTTCTATTCAAATTTTGCTTTATCTATCACTGATGATGATCCCAGAACTATGAAGGAAGCAGTAGATTCAGAGGATGGAAAACTCTGGAAGGCGGCCATGGTTGATGAAATGTCATTGTTGCACAAAAATGAGGCTTGGGATTCTGTTGCTGCCATGTGTGTGTTTAACATGGTACCAGAGCAGGCAATCTCTTGCCCTACTCATATTTGAGGCCTTTCTCTACCTATCATGATGTAGATGTGTGGTATCAGTTGCCATCCAACAGACCTACCCTCTCAGCTTTACCCATGAATTAGAAGAATTATTAATGCTAATGTGGTACCATCATGTCACCCATCAAACCAACGAACACTCCTCTCTCTTAGCGAAATCACAGTAAATCGCAGTAAACGCTCCCTTGTTAGTCATTAAATCCCAGTAACTGCTCTCCTCCTTATTGGTTCTGATAGAGGTAACATCCCTCAATTCTTCCATTCCTATGTACTACATAGACCTATTCTTATGATTGTAGAGAGGAATATTTCTTGCTCTGTCCTAGATGAATAATGGAGCGTTCCTATAATTTCTCTGATAGATTCCCAAAATCTAGTATCCGTTTCACTACGCACATGTCCATTTCAGAATTGACGCTTTGCTTGTAGTTGGACTATTCATTTGGAATAGGTTGTGAGTGTAAAATTCTAAGAAGTTATGCCTTCCCAAGGTATCACTCATTTTTCTGTTTTTTGTGGAATTGAAGGATTGCGTTCCCTTCAATAATGCCTCAACGTTTCCCTTCACCATAAGTTTGTTTATGGGACATAGTGGCTACGGAGATTTCCATGGATGAACTAGGGATGAAATAATTAACGAACGCTAGTGTCAACTCTTCAAAAATGGATGTCGATGACTCATTTTCCTTCGTCAACAGGGAAAAGATTTAGCTGGTGTAAAGACCACTAAAATTTTTCAAGCTCTGGCTGGCCATTCAACATATGTGTCACCTGAGAATATTATTCTAGTTCCAGATCCCTAAGATATAGCTACATCTATTGTTTGTGTTCAGCAACCGAATCGAAAAAGGAATACCAAAGAGTCCCTACTTCTAGCTGCGCAGCCCGCTTCAAGCCACTCTACCTCCTCCTTCTAATCGACGCAATACCACCACTCATAGTAATTTGAATTCTCTCTCTGTATACACGCTATTACATTTTCATTGTTTGTTATGGTATCGCTGCAACCATTGCTCATAACAAGTGACCAGGAGGCTGACTGTGGAGCAACTCTATGGGAGCGGGACTGTGTATGGGAATTCACAGGAGCATGTGATCAGTGTCTATATTTGTTGATATATTGGATTGGAAGTCCCAGCAGTACAGTTCTCAGGAGGAAGTGTTGACCATCACCATTCCCAAGCATTCCATTGCTAGACCTTCGACCTCTCCAATACGTAGACCTCTATCCATTCCAATACGTAGACCTCCGGTTGCTCATTCCATGCTGCAGCTGCTCCAATAAACATCGTGGATTTTGAAGAGCTTGCGACGCTAGCATAGTAATGGAAAACTCCAAGTGTTTTAAAAATCGGTTCTAAAGTAACAGAAGACATATTCAGGTAAACCCATTCTATCAGACATTTAGATTTGACGATGATGTTTGTATCCATACCACTCCCCCCTAATTCAACTACACAATGCACTCCCTCAAACCACCAGTTCAACGTTGAATTCCATCTGCTCCCATATTTCTTCTCTCCCATTATGCTGCCATATACGCTGGCCCATTACTTGGGGCACGAACCCCCTATACGTTGTCTATGTTGTTTACCTCTGACATTGTTCATCATATTCTCTGTTTTGGTATTCCAAACATAATTCTTCTTCTGATATTGCTTCCCTTCTGTAAATATATAATCATCACTACATTCCAATGCGTTTCACAAGCCTAGTCCATGGTCAAAAATTTGTAAAGTTGTAGTTAGATCATGGGGAAACCAGCTCCCGTCAGTTGCCTATCCTAATTTATGAGATATCATAGAAAATAAAAATAAAAAATATAGAGGTAATTTAAGGGCATCGAGCCAAGAAATCATTAAAAGCCTAGGAAGTCATTTGATTAAAAATTATTTGGAGGGGATGTTGAGCACACTACATCATTTTGTTGTGGGAGAGCCTTGGTTGCATTGAAGGCTATTGTGCAGGGGTGTTAGTGTTATATCGTGTATGGTCGATGAAATATAGAAGCTAATCTCATTTCTGTTGGGGTCTTTTTATTGTTGGAAAAGAAGAGCCCGTGGGCTGCAAACTTGTCAAGCTAAACATTCTGTTAAGGCAGCAATATCGAGCTTGTTGTGTAGAAATTGAGGCACAAGATATTTTGAAGTGAGAACATGAGCAGACATCAATGCAAATTAATTCATGTTGAAAAGTTTGCAAATTAATTTTCTAAAACCATTATTGTTTCTACAAGTGCATTTTTTGTCATTTATTGATTTGATTATTTGAATAATGGAGAAAATTCATGGATTATTAGAGTTATTAAGCACTCTAATCTTATCTACTGGTGGAAGCAAAGCTAAATTCAGCAAAGACACTCTCAGAGATATTCAAACATCTTTACAACATGCATAAGAAAACATTGCTTTTTTGCAACTTGAATCTCAACTATAGCAAGAAGAATTACAGCAGTGGAGTCATGATTTTGAACCTGTTTCTATTCAGAAGATTGAAATAGAATCCCATAAATAGAAAGACAATAATGTTACAATTGATTCAAATCCAATGCCAAATAAAGTAGCGGAGTTACATGCAGATGCAGAAGTCAGTTTGCACTTCCCAAACCCATCATCAGACCTTGGGAAGAGCTTGTCCACAACAAGCACATAACTAGTCTTGGATATGACAAGGACTTGTCCTTTCATATTCCAGATTACTCAAAACCCATCTATTTTTAGAGTATTGGATTCCTTCATGACAGTTCAACTTCAGTTGTTCCATATTATGCTCCTCTTCCACATTAGCCACAACAAGTTCTTAAATGCCAACACTATGACCGAGTTGGCCATCTAAAAGATCATTGTTTTGATATTCATCCATGTAAGCATTGTCATAAAACCAGTCATTATTCAAATAGGTGCTTCAAAAACAAATCTCCTGCAAGAACAAAGATTCATCTTGGATGGATCGCTTCTTGGAAATGGGCATCAACAACCAAGAAGATATTCCAGTCATATGTCATAACCTGTTCTAGAGTATTGAACAGTCTAGGGGGGGAAATGATGGTCATCTAAAAGCTTCAAAGCCACATCAAGCGAGCCTGAGCCATAACCTACCATACTAGATTTAGAATTGTAGCTAGAGACAAAGATGCCCCTGAGCATGCGTTCAGTTTGTGACACCTCTTCAAAGAATTGGGGACACTTCCTCTAGCAAAAGACTTGTTGGCATTATGTTTCTGGTATGGTTATATGTTACAGACGTTGTACTTGATGGCAACACCCATGGCATGGCTCTCAATATGATGAGAATTAAGAAGTACGCAGGAGAAAAGTTCATGGAATTTTATGTAGAGAAAAGTTTATAAAAGTTTATTTCATGTGGAGAAAAGTTCACGGAATTTTATGCAGAGAAAAGTTTATTTCATGTGGGAAAACTTATCTTTGGTCCATGGTAGTTAGTCCTTGGAATTTGAACCTATGGTTTTTGGACCATGGCATCTCGACAGACGTGTCGATCCCTTGTATTGAGTTGACGGTATTGGTTTGTTATGGTTTTCACCCATGGTATGTTTTATTTTATTATTATTATTGAGCCCCATGATCCATGATTTGAGGAAGAGCTTGCCTCTATAAAGCAAAGGAGATCATTTGGCTTAGGTATGCTTTTGGGTTGAATATATTAAGATCTGAAATATTGGGTTATTGTTTCAAAAGCTCGATCTATATGAAAGTGAAGTGGAAAGCGAATCTGTGAAGGGTGATCTCTCGAGCGCTGCAACTGCGGAAGTGAGGAGATGCCGCAGGAGGCGCCGCAAGAGACGCCGCAGGAAGGCACCGCAGGAGACGCCGCAGAAAGGCGCCGCAGGAGGCGCCGCAGGAAGGCGCCACAAGAGACGCCGCAGGAGGCGCCGCAGGAGACGCTGCAGGAGGCGCCGCAGGAGACACCGCAGGAGGCACCGCAGGAAGGCGCCGCAGGAGGCGCCGTAGGAGACGCCGCAGGAAGGCGCCGCAGGAGACACCGCAGGAGGCACCGCAGGAGACGCCGCAAGAGGCACTGCAGGAGAATCCGCAGGAGGCGCCGCAGGAGACATCGCAGGAGGCATCGCAGGAGACACCACAAGAAGCGCCGCAGGAGACGCCACAGGAAGGCGCCGCAGGAGATGCCGCAGGAGGCGCCGTAGGAGACGCTACAGGAGGTGCCGCAGGAAGGCGCCACAGGAGACGCCGCAGAAGTTTGGAAATTTATGAAAAGTGGTCCTTGAAAAGAAGTAGGGGGTTGTAGCTCCCTTCCAGGAGAGACTGGAAAATGAGAGAGAGTTGTAGCTCTCTGCAGGTTGCAACCTGCGTATTGGTAAAGGACTGCACCAGTACAAGACCATTGTAAAAGGAGTTTCTATTTTGGAAGAAGATAGAGACATATTGCAGCAGGTGGTTTTCACCCACATTGGGTTTCCACCTTATATCTGGTGTTCTTTGATGTGACTGTCTGTTTTTCTTGTTCATGCTCATTGTTTTATGTTACTGATATGCAAAAATAATTCAAAGTATAAATAAGGAAGAATTGTTAAAAGGACTAGATAATACTGATTCACCCCCCCTCTCAGTATTATTTTCAACAATCACCATTCATTGCATCCTTATTTTGGTGTCCATTTTTGCGTCCTTGTTTACACCCAATTTGGTATCCTTTTGTATACCCTATTTTGTTCCTTTCTTTGTGTCCAGTATTGCACCTTTTTTCAATTCTACTTTATACCCTTTTTGCGACATTGTTTGCATCTTGTTTTGATAGTTTAACATCCAATTATATTCCCAATTTTTCATCCATGGTTACATCCACTTTTCATTTCTTGTTTAGAGTTATACTTTTGTTTCCATTTATGACCACCTTTATGGGTTAATTTTACTAATTTCAATTACATAGTGAAATATATTACAGTTTCTAAATATCATTTAAGAAGATATCACAATTCAAATTGATAACTTAATGTTTGTAAACAAATTTAAGGGTAATTGACAACATTCATAAAAAAAAATAGTAGTATCATCATATATAACAATTCTCCATCAAAAAATAATTAACAATTTTAAGTATACATATATGAATACTAAATCAACACCTATTGAAGATATCATTATTCATAGGTAAATTCACAACATTACATAAAAAAATAATAATATTATCATACATAATGATTCTCCATCAAAAAACATTGACAATTTTGAACACATATATAAAGTAACAAGATTATGTTAATAATATCCTCATCATCTTTAATCAAGTCAACTAAGATTCAAATGTTTGATTATCAGATCAAAATATTTCGTGGATATCATTATTCTAAGGTAAATTCACAACATCCATCCAAAGATAGTAATGTCGTCATCCATAATAATTTTCCATCAAAATAATGTTGATAATTTTCATTATATATACATAAAATAACAAGATAATAATGATATTATCATAATAATATTTAATCAAATCAACTGAAAGTTAATGTATGATTACCAAATAAAAATATTTCATTAATATCATAATTTTAAGGTAAATTCACAACATCCATAAAAAAATAGGAATCTCATCATACACAACAATTCTTCATAAAAAAAATGTAAACAATTTTAAACATATTCATAAGGTAATAAGATAGTACTGATAGTATCATCGTCATTCTTCATATCAACTAAAATTCAAATGTATGATTACCATATTAAGACATCCCAACTGAATATAAAAAATAACACATGGCTAGCTAGCACCATGAAAATCATAGTCAAGATCATCCTGATGATAATTTCCATGATCATCATCCTAACCATCCTAATAATATCATCCATATCATCATCACCAACACCATTTCCATCCTCATCATCATTGTCTTTGATATCTGATGTAAGCTCAACATAGACTATATCATCATATTTGCGGTCATTACCAGTAGCGCTCTAGAAAAAATATCAATATTACATGTTAGTACTAATTCCATAGCACAATGCATATTTGTGTTACAATTCTAAACACAAACTAAGGTAGGACATAATAACATTTAATAATACTAAAAAATAAAATGAAAATATGGTTTAAGATATATTGGAGATCCAGCTAAGATTACACTTGTAATTCACGTTAAATAGTAGAAGCTTTTTTTAATGCATATGAGGTAGGTACCGATTTGTTCTTCATATTCTATTGTGAATTTTTCTTATGATGTCCATGCACGATTGGTAAATTAAGAGTTACTGGAAGCTTTAGATGAAATTACAATTGTAATTCGGATTACAAATATAAGATTTTTTAGCAAAAAAAGAATGTCACATGAAAAAGGAAATTGTTTTTATTGAAAAATAAGTCACATACAATATGCATGTCAATGAAATATTGAGTTGTTTTAATGCATGCACTTTTCTCTATGATATACTGGGTCCTAGTGCTTAGTCAAGAACAAATGCTCACAAATAATTACTTCATTTTATCCACTACCGCACTAAATCCATTATACCTAGTGACAACAATGATTCCATTCAAATTGTTTTGAACTCCCTAAATTCTAATATAAAAGAGAAATAAAATATTGATTTCAATGTATCTCTAAATCCAATTGGTTTTGAACTTCCTAAACCATAATTTTTTTAAAAATAGTTTGATATTATTATGAGTTTAGTGCTAAGTATAATGCATGTAGTGATGTAAGCACGGAGCTTTCAACCGTACTAGGTTTTGGTGGAGTGAAAGGTAAGGTAAGGTGGGCATTCTATAAAACCTTCTTTGGAAGGAAAAATATTCCTTGTCTGTTAGTGGTGGTTAGGATTTAAAAACATGGAAACAGAGTTTGAAAGGTGCCAACAAGAATTAAAAATTCTCAAGTTCAATACCTCTAGATATTGGGTTCATATTATATCTTAGATTATGGTGGTCTAGCTGAAAGTTGGGTAAGATGGAATTTTTAGAATTGTAACATGAATACGAATGTTAAGAAAAAAAGTTTTCTAGAGCTATTGGGCTTGTTAGCACCAGAATTGTTTTATTAAAAACATTTTTGTTTTAGTTAAAAAATAAATTTCAGCAATTAAGAAAAATTATTTCTACAGTTATCAAGTCTATGAGCACTAGAAGAATTTTGTAAAAACCTTTTTATTTCTTTTAAAAAGTAAATTTAATTTCTTTAGTTCCAACTCACAACCCCAAGTTCTAACACCAAACTCCAGTTCCAACTCATTACCCCAAGTTCCAACACCAAACCCCAAGATATGATATAGATCTATGAAGTAATAGTATGCGGCTAGGAATACAAATATGGCTATAACAAATAACAGAAAGGATAGACAATGAAACCTATAGCTTATTTTTTATATTTTTGGCCCTATGGGCATAGTCCAAAGTGCTGAGAGTTTCTTCAAGATAGTGGAAAGATGGTGAAACAATTTCTATTATGCAAGTCTTTGTCATCCCATACAATGAATCATGTAACAGTCTGGTAATCTTACTATCCCTGCACGCGTTTTCAAATTTAGATACAAAATTATAGTTTAATTTCATTCTAATTTCATTCTCAATTACACTATGGATCAAACTACTTAAATTCCACATTAAAATTAACTCAAATATACTTGTAGGGAACATGTCCAAGATGCTCCATAAGAGTAGTAATAACACAACATAATGTTAGTATGATTTTGTTCATCTCCCCTATCTCCCTTGCACGACCTTGCAAAATTCATTAAATAAATTACAATTAATTTTTTTTCTTTAGTCCCTCTAAGGATATATGCAGTGTGCACTAAATATTACACACATAATCTAGTTATGTTCTGAGTATTCAATTTTAGTTTTTCATGTTGTGTGGATAGCAATATTTGAGCACCAGATTCCAACCTTGCAAACCATAATCTATTAGATTCCATTACAATTTATATACTAATTAAAAAATTAATCTTGAAATGTACCATCTACTAAAATATGGATAGTTTGAATGACCTCACCTCCCTGGCCCCTAACCAAGATATGTTTTCTAAATGAACAAGATCAACCAAATTAAGCTTTCCGCATTTAATCAACTATTCTCTTTTGGGTGTTTCTTCTTTGATATTAATTGTGAAAGAAAATAATGGATGAGAGAGACTGTAAAGAGAAAAAAAATTAGAACTAGAAGATAGAACTAATCCCATATTTGATGACAAAAAATAACGTGGAGAGGATTTACTTTACCTAGATTTCTTGTTGAGAAGTGTTTTTGTTGTTCATTGCTTAGCAAAGCCTCTTTCCAGTAAAGTAAATATTTCATTCTCTCTCGTAACTATTTCTTCTTTAAGGCCTCATGCAATTACCCCATATTTTGCATCCTTCATCAATGTTAAGTGATTTCATTTTTTATCATATAACATAAATTTAAATATCTCATCAGGTGCAAGCAAGTTACTGATTTATTCATTGTACAACTCCAATAAGGTGAGATCGTATTCAACATTTTGGATTTCTAAGGTGCCAAATATTTGCTTAAAAACCCTTTGTATCACGCTAGCATTGGATAGAAGCTCCCCATTTGATGCACTCTAAAGATGCAATGTGTACAATGCTTATACCTCCATCATCAAGTTTCAACCTAAGGGCAACATATTGCTAGATCTAAAGAGACCAACATTTTATAATTGATGACAAAAAATAAATTAAGTGTAATAGGTTCCCCTTGAGGATGTTGTGTTAGAAAACCAGTTAGAATTATTCAGTCGTGATTTCAAATAAGTCTTTGCACTAAAAAGGTATAAATTGGAAAACAACAATGTAGAAACTTATCCGAAAATTGAATGTAGCCCAAGGAATCATTAAAAAATGATCTTCACCTTATAATATTTCATTTACTATTCAAATTACAAGGGGATCATAGATATCCTTCTGTTGTGAAAATGGACCAAATACCTATATTTTATGATATTTTCATGTAGCTAAATATGCAGAGATAGAGATATAGTAATATTTACATTACTGAATGGCGGGCTTTATATTACATCTAGAAAATTCAACAAATATGGGATGAATATGTTGCAAGATGAATTTTAAAAACATGTTCACTTTGTTCAGTGGTTACTTATTAAAGATATATGAAGATATTAATTGGAAAGAAAAGTAGGAATTTTCCATTTTTAGTATGAAAGTAGGTCAAGGACATAAACTACATAGAAAACAAATTCATTCTTATAGAAAGGAAGTAATACATGTGGGTAAAGAAAATTAACATGCAATATTAAAAAAAAGAATATTATGTGTATTTAATCAAATGCAATACATACAATCTATACACACATGGATTACAAAACATTTTTTCATTGAAATGTTCAACACATGTTAACAATAAATCCTTAGGATCAACAAAAAAATGGAAGTACTATAAAACGGTAAATCTAACTCTTATTAGTAATTAAACCATATCAAACTAAAAATTATAACAATTACAACATATCTAAAATTCAAATCGTGTCAATGTTTTATTCCTATGAATAGAAGAAATACTAGAAGCTTCGAATCCTAATCTAATCATTCACTTCTCTCCCCTGAACTAAATGATTAGTAATAGAGACCATACCTCTCTTTAAAGAGTAAGTTAGGGTTGCACACTAAAAATAACCTAACTGTAAGCACCTAGGTAAGAATGCCCAGTTTCGATGCTTACATGCATGAGATTCGCTTCTAGAGAAATGTGCTTGACCGGGGTAGCGTACGCATGCACCTCACCTTTTCCCTGTCCTTGCAATCAACAACCTACCTTCATAAAACCTATTTAAAGTTATTTTCGTCAAATTGGAAAAGTAAATCATAAATAGAAAAATGACTCAGAAAGAGAACTGAACTAAAATAGAAAATGAACTAAACTAGAATTTTCTAAATCTAGAAAAAAAATGAATTGATGGTGGCAAAACTGGAAATAAATTAAGACTAAATCATGCATGCGCCCTCTACTCCCCTACTTAATTATGCCTCACTCACACTTTGTTGGACACATGATCTCAAAAATAATATTGTATGGATATGTTGATGTATTAAGTTATTGTTATGCAAGCTAAACTCTTGGACACATTCACAAGTGCATGTTGAACTAACAAGTGTGCCTAGGACAAAAATTCTAACACTCCCTCTTACTAGAAAAAATATTCTCTTCGAAACACAAGATTCTCTTACTACATAAAAAACCTCCCCCCCATTTGGGCTTGATCAATTTGTTGAATTCCTATAAAACTAGAGAATCATGAAGCTATATCATTGTTTTCTTCTACACTTTTAACTTTCTTTTGAATATTCAAGGTGAAAACCTTTGATATAATAAATACTACATCAACAACTTGCCAGCATCATTTGCCCTTCATGTCAACTTAACTCATCAAATTATTCCCACACCACAACAAGAATTGTTCTATATTTCCTACAATTATGAACTCATATGTATAGATGGAAAAAATAAGTTTATTAGATCTATTAAATAAATAAGAAACATCTACACTAAATTTATACAATTCCATCATGAATACAAACACATTGATACCAAAATCCAAAACTAGTGATTCAGGCATCAAACCATCCAAGGCAACTCCCACTTCCTCATAGAATCCTTAGCCCATTGGAGCAAGAGCCTTATCAAGGTAAACTCCCTATCCCTAAGAGAATCCTTTAGTAACAACCTTATCTTGGAATTCTTCCATAATCCAATCAACTACAATAAAGGAATCAATCATTGATTCCGCAAATAATTTTGTAATTGTCTCCTTGAGACTATAGGAATTCTCCTCCATTGCGGTATCGTACCATACTTGTTCAACCAGATCTATGAATAGGCCACAAAGGCCACTTTTTTACTTTTGTGGATTTTGTCTTCAATGGTAAATTCATGATCATCAAACTCAAGCAAATAATATAAGTCTATCATGCAAGAAATTGAAAGAAATCTCTTCATTAAATCAAGAACATACAAGATAGAAATTAACTCAAACATCACTTTAAGGCATCTAGAAATACGTGGAGGCTAGCCCCTTAGCACGATATGTGGAATATTACACATGCATTCCTCCCACAAGCCATATGTATTAAAGTTTCATTGCACACTTTCCACCTGAAAACAAAAAATATGTTTCCTGGAAAGACATGACACCATAAAGAAGTTAGTATCAAGCTTGGGAGTCAACTCATTCACACTTTAAGAATATGCACTTACTGCTAGGTCACATGACACAGAACATGGAAATATAAGTGTCCAACATGAGACACAATGAAATATAGACAAACATTATATGTATGACTATACAAAGAATATATGTATGACTATGTGGAATTCACTATTTTGTGCATCCACGTACAAAAATGAAATATAGACAAAGATTAAATTCCTTTTAGAATTTAGGAACTAAAACATTTACTATTATACATGACAATGATATAGATTCAATCATACAACATTTTATCTTGGGTCCATTCTCTTGGTAAACGATGTTTTTCCTAGCATTTGATGTTGTTGGAGCCCCACTTTCTGTAGATGGAGCACTAGCAAACCCTAAAGAAAATTAATGTAAGGGGACAACATTGTTGGGGGAATTCCTCCCTTTCCTTTGACCTTTCCTAGTTTCCCTTAATGATTCAATCATGATTTCTGTGAAATGAGGAAGATAATGGATTGTTGTAGTAAAAACTTGGATATTGGTGGACAAAACCACTTGCTCAATACTTGAACTACACTAACAATAACCCTAAGTTGCACTCGAAAACGCAATGGCCACACATAATATCACAACATCATCCTCCATGAATTCAACTAGCCTTCTGCCTGTAACAAGTTCTAACAACAACACCCCAAATCCATAGACATCACATATTTCATTTATATTAATGCTCTGACAATAAAATTTGGGTGTCATCTATTCTAATTCACTCTGTATTTTTCTATTACGAATGTATCTATCAAGCATGGGAAACAACTTTGCAAGGCCATAATATGCAACTTTAGGATTGCAATTCTCATCTAGCAAAATATAGTTGGATTTTATGTTATTGTGTATGATTGACTGTTTTCAAGCATGGTAAAGATGTGCAAGCCCCGTTGCAGTCGCCAAATCTATATTAGACCAATTTGACCAACTTAAAGGGTGATCTGTTTCAGATCTCTCATGAAGTTGACTATACAAAATTCCACTTTGAATGTAGTCATATATAAGAAGTTGTAATTGTGGTGTCGAGTAGTAGCCTTGCAAATTCAGTAGATTTTGATGCTTCATTTTTCACAAAATTTGTATCTCCTTCTCAAAGTCTTCTTGTCATTTAACCAAATTTGAAACCATCAGATCCTTTATAGCAACTACTTGTCCATCCCCTAGGACTTCTTGTACATAGTGTCAAACCATCCCCTTCCAAGCTCACAGTCTTTTTTAATCAATGCATGACCACTAGTCATCCAATCCTAAGATGCATGATTAGAATTGGGTGTAAAAATAACTAATTTTCCTAGAGCCATATCAGTGGATGGGGACTGAGAGAAACTATGAAACATAAGGTTCATCGATTTTGAATTGGATTGTGCTCTTATATTCACGATAGTCACAACAATGACACCAAATGCAATCATACTTGTTGTAGATATTGCAACTATTGCGGAAACACTTATCCAAATATTATCGCGATCGTAACTGCTACAGATATTATAATTCCATTGTGTCTAGAGTTAATCACTTCAATTCCTCCTCCAGTTGAACTCCTTCTTGTATTTGGATTTAGAAATATTGGCTTAGTCATAACTACAGGAGAAGTAACATTCACTCTAGATCCACATAGGTCTACATTTCCGTCAAGAGAATTCTTGTCTAATGTGTTGAATATACAACCTGTTGGTATCCTCCCTTTAATTTTGTTGTGGTAAATGTTTACCCATAATAGATGACCCAAGTTCCCCAATTGCTAGGGTAATTGTCCAGTTAGATTGTTCATTGTTCATTGTTGTGGCTAAGGAGCGTTACTTTGGCCTAAGTTGGAAACAAATTCAGTAGGACCCAGGGGCAAGTTGTCTAAAGTGCTTGTTTCATTCCTCTGGGTCCTGAGGCTAATGTTGGATGATTTTTATTATGATTCCATTAGTTCCACTTCGTTAAGGTTAGATAGGAGGTCGAAACCTATCATATTAGCCTCTCATATCATGTTTACCCCAGTTTGTATGGTTTCTTTGGGTAGACTTGGGAGGGTGTGTCATACATTGGTAACAGAGCATGGGTCATCTGTCGGACTCGATGGGTGGTGCGTGTTGGTCATGCATGCATGTCATTTGTGTGTGTATCTCTTACATTTTTGCTACATGTGTTTGAAGCATTGCATCATGTTAATCATGATGGTAGTAAGGTGTCATGGGGAATTTGATGATTGATTTTGTGGAATGTATCATCAACAGTAAAAAACTATTTACTTGATTATGTGTCACTTGATTTTATGCCACTTGACTAAATTCTTGTATGTTAGGTTACAATTTTGAATATCTTGATTACATGTATCAATATTGTAGGTTGAATACAGGATTTGGTTGCTTATGCTCGACTACAAGCGTTTATGTGTATGTGTAGTTGCTTAGGCATTTCTTATGCATACTGACAATTTCATGTGGTAATGTGTACCATGGCACAATGGTTGTTGTCATGCATGTGTACAAGAAAAGGGCTAGAAAATTTGTTGTTCTTTTGATGAATCTCTCAAAGACTACTGAGCCCCCAATACCCACATTAACAACTCCTACAAAGCAATTGTGGGACAAGTCCAGTGATCTTAGATATTTCAGCAACCAAATTGGCCTAGGAAGAGACTGAGACAGATGGTTTAGAGAGAAGTTCAATGTTTTCAAACTAGAACAATAGCTCAGGCTAAAAGGAAGGGCACCTTGAAACACATTGTGGGAAAGGGAAATGACTCTTGAAAGGGTTGGGCAAGAATTTCACTAGAGAACACATTGTGATTCAAATTCATGATTATGTGGCTGGGAATGTGCAGCATATCTGCATTGATATTAATATAGAAAAATTGTTGTAGGTAACAAAGAACATGTGAAAGGACTGAAGCCTAGTGATACCTCTACCAGGCACCACTTCTCTGAATCGTCCTGTTTTGGGGCTACATACAGCAGCTACCTACAAACATGGGTTGTCATCGTCCTTGTTACAAGAAGCAAGGGATGATTTTGGATTGTGGAAGTCTGCCTTGAAAACTGTGAGTCCCAGCACATCATCATTCACCTCAGCCCCAAATTGGCTTAGAGAAACCATAAGAAAAAGTACAATTGCCAACACAGTCAAATGAAGTAGGCCACCCATTGAACTTGTATACAACTACTATCATTCTACAACTCTCAATGAACTAAAAGCTTACATTACCTTAGGGAATTATTTCCTTCCACATGCTACAGTTGCACTAAGCATAAGATTTCGTTCTTTCAATTTTGGTGTTACTTTCATATTCATTTTCTCTAATTTGTTTTTTTCTTCAAATACCTTAATTTGATTGACTCAGATTTTTTTATACCATCTAATCCAATATCAAAACTCTATTCTGAGGCATTCTCAAAAACAACAAAGAGGATGGTCATTTCCATAGTAGTTTCCTCTAAAAGATGAATTCAACTACGAAGAACTAAGTGATTTAGGGGTAAGATAATGCTTACATTTTCCGGGTGAAGATGGTAACAACATGTGTTTTTATTTATATGCACACATACACATCAATATATAATTTAATTAACACGTAGAATGTTCTTTGAAGACTGGAAGTGTTGTGTGTGGATTTGTGTGTGAGAGAGGGAGAGAGAGTTATTCATGATTTAATGAATTTTTGAGGCTGCTAAAAATGGATATGGATTGAAACAATGTAAGAAAAACATCAATTTTAATTGTTACCATTGTCAACTTGAAGAGAATGTGAGTTATTTATCCTTCCCATTTAAAACTTGTATATGTTTTGAGTTTGTTTAATTATATACATATATCTGGAAACTGCCTAGATAAATCAATTCTGAATGGCTACGTCCTTCAAAATGGGTTCTAATATTATGTGAAAAATGAGATTGTGACATCTTGGAGAGGATTCCTATTGCAGATCCACCAGACCATACTCTCCTTCACTCATTAATTATTAAATATTTTTCCCAAAAACATGTTGCTTCTTAAGTAGTGGTTAGTTCTTCATTGGCAATTTCTTGCTTCGCTGGTCATCCTTTTGAGGTTTCAGCTGAGGCCAATTGTTGTGAATGAGCAAGAGATATATGTTGTTTGAAATTGTCTGATATATTTTGGGTTACTAATGTACATCCTTTTGATAAACTTGTATGATCTTAGGTTCAAAAAATGCAGAAAATGCAAAAGATTAAAACTTGTCACTTAAGGAACTTAGTAAAAACAACTAAAAAATTACTTGTGGTCAAGGTCATTTTTTTAAGATATTTACAAAGGTTATACACCATTGAAGTGTTTCTTAGGCTCATAGAAAGTAATTGATAAGGATTGGACCTTGGTCTTGGAGAATTATGAAGGTCATATTTGTTAGAAACTTTTTCTTTTCTAAACATTAAATGATCCAAAATTATATGGGTATAAGTTTACACTACTGAGAATATTTTAAATAAAAAGCGAATATGACACAAATGCTTCAAAAATAAAAAAAAAGATCGGAAAATATATCAGTTTACAAGGACTCCTTTACCACTTCAAACCATTTCAAAGTGTTTGAATATTTTCTACCTTCAAAGCAACGAGAGTTTCCAAAATAAAACTACATTGAGATAAAATATGGTTGAAACAACCTAATTTTCCACCACAGCTTGTTTATGTGATGCATTTTTAAGTTTCCACACAACTACAATACATCTTGTTGAATGTAAATATTTTGATGCAGAGGAAATTTTTCATTATTTAGTATTCATCATGGAGTTTCTTTCATATTTCCCCATCGAAATGTAACTAAATGATGTGAAGTAATTTTGTTTTATGCATACAAGACTAAAATTGAGGATTACAAGTCTATGTTGGATGCAAATCTAATAAGCGTCACTTCCTTCAACTGATGATGGCAATACTAATAGAAAATTGATGATGATAGTAATTTTCTCTAACCTTCCTTGAACAACATGAATCTCCTTACAGGTCAGTACGTAATAAACCTTGTGAGTTATCCTATTTTCCACATTTTCTATATATGCATTCCATTCCCATATGCATTTAATAATAATGTGCTTAACATGAATATGGATTGCCCCTTTTTATGCACAAGATGCATTGTACGGAATATGTAAATTACCACCCGCTTCTGCTCTGTAGTTTCTTTCGCTTGAAAATGCATTATATATTTCATTACTACACTGACCATGATATTTATTTGGGGAAATTTTCAGATGGTATAACTAGCTTGGAATTAGTTTCTCATTTCATTCTATCATAATGATGTTTTTTGAAGTTTGTGGACTTGTGTATCAAATTGATAGTATTCCCCTTTTAAATTAGTGCAGATTGAAATATAATAGTAGACTTTCAATATTTAGAGCTCTGACATGACTGCTATTCAAATTTATAAAACAAAATCTTCTTTGTGATGAACCCAATGCCATAATATCCTTAGAAAGATGGGAATATCCTCCAATAACCCCCAAAATAAAACATTATTAGATACATAGTTATGTATTGCATGCATAAGGTTAATTCTCCCATATACTAACTTATCAATTACTACTCATATGGAAAGCCCATCTCTTAGTTCGCCTACTATTTACCTGTACAAGTGTTGAGACCTTTGTTAGATAGTCTAGATTTTGGTGAATGTGCGAGGTTTTATTGTTCAATTTTGTTAATAGGTTATTTCATTCTTTGGGTTGATTAGATGTTGGTATTATTTCAGGAGTTGGAATTGTCTTCACTTTAAGCACTCTCGAAGGGAGGCTAGTTGGGACTGAGAATTCTATTCCTTTTAAGTTTTTTCAGTTATATTTTTCTACACAGGGATTCTTCTTAAGCGGTGTATGGAAGATAATACACAAATTTACATATATCCCGACATTGGGTAAGAAACCTTTGGCTCAAAAGGAAGAATCATCGTATCAATATTCCTATATGTTGAGCTTTATGTTGTGACTACCAAATTTCTCATTTTGGAGGGGGTAATTTGGCCCAACGTTTTCCTAAAGTGGTCCTAGAATTTCCAGGGATAATGATAAATTCACAATAATAATCAATTCTACTTTCAGCTTTAGTTATCTCAGTGTTGCTGGGAAAAATACTGACAGGGGGGGGGGTTGTTGAATCAGTATTTAAACTTTCATAATAATAATTTTCCATTTTCAAACTGTGTACGCGATTTTACAGAAACCAAACAACATATGTCCACAACTATAATGCATGAAACTAGTGTATAGATAATAAACTTGTAAAATAACTAATTTTTTGCCTGTTGAACTGAAATCAGAGTTTGATGCATTTACTAAGTAGTAAACAGATGTAGTAAGAATAGAATCAATCAACATGCATAAGAAGTACACTTGAACACTAGGATTTTTTCAAGTGGAAACCCAATGTTGGAAAAACCCACCACTGTTGTCATCTTAGTTTTCAATCTTTTTATTATTAAAAGCATTTACAAGTTTTGTACTCGTGAATACTCTTTCCAGTACGCAGGCATCCACCTGCTGAAAGCTATAACCATTACTTGTTTTCTAGATTCTACTAGAAGGGAGCTCGAAACTCTTAGCTCTTTTACTGGTTGATATGATTACCATTACGTACGAGCCGGCCTACAAAATACTACTGCCTCGACTTGTTTTACAGGGACCATGTTTCATAAATTTTCAGATTGGATACTCTTAATACACATCAACACAATATGTAGGCCACATTTCATCAATTTTTAAACTGGACCCATCAATCACTATTGCAATACAACCATCAAATACAACTGCATCTACCAATCACTAAAACCTATCAACTCTGAAGCAAAATAAAATCAATCAATCTGAACAATTAGATCACTGTCACCAGGACATAGAGTTAAACCCAAAACATTGCAATAACAACCGAAACCAACTACAGCTTCAAAAATCATATGTCAGAATGTATACACTGCTTCAATGAGGAAAATCTGCATGTATATGCCACTTTCTATAACTCAACCTACGCATACCTCTAAAGATATTGAATCATAAAACTTCTGAACTAAAGACATAATTAAGATCTATTGTCATATTACAGAGTTATAAATAGATAGAAACAAAAGATGACCCTTCTTTCTCAATCAATCAGTTAGCGAGACTCATTCTCCTTATACGATTAGTTTAACTTTGGATCTAATGAAGACATCATTGACAAACAACTGTAAAACAACAACACTGATCAGATATATCAGTCATTTCTGAACAATAAGACCTTTCTCTGCATATGCTACTTGGAAGTGAAAAATCCACGTGTATATGTGCCTTCACTAAGAAGAGCCTCAGTATAGATCTACAAATAATTACTTATAACTTCACAGCTTTTCAAGACTTCATATATACCCAGATCATAGAATTTAAAGGATAAAACATGTGTTAGTACTAAGATCTAGCCTATCTGTTTCAGATCACACAATGATAAGTCGTTTCACGTCTCATGATCCTGGTCCAACATTGTATCCAAGGGTGCACAAGATGTTTCAGATCCATATCATAACCATAGCCCTTACAACACAAAGTATACTTTAGATAGAAGTATTCATGAAAAACCCTTTTTCTTTCCATTTAGCCCTTCGACCTTCTCCTCCCTATACACTTAGAGCCTTTGTCAATACCGGGAACCAAAACAACACTTAGAACCTATGGTATCCTTAGACGGGATCAGGTAACCATTATTCTACTCAATATTGTGGACTAATAACATGGTATGGACACTTGGTATTCTTTAACCTTAATTTTCCATCCCATATGCACTTTTCCTTCTCTGAAATTGCGTGCATACATATACGCAACTTTTTTTTGCGTACCCATGTGTATACATGACTTGCACTATGTTAAAAAATGCATGCAAATTAAAACATTCTCTTTCCTCAATTTCTTGATTTTGATCTGTAATACTTTGTCCCATCATCCTGTTCTTCTATGCCATTAATCTCTTACCTATGAATTGACCTGTTACAATTTGAGTTTCCATCATACATCACTTTATCATTTTTGAACTAACTAGTGGATACATCTGGTTGTCATATATGTGATTTTCCATCGAGGACAACACATGTACCGTAATGCTAATAATCTCCCCCTTTAGACTTGACAACAACCATATTGGTGTTGATCACTTCAAGCTATAGAACATGTTAGATATATCAAACAACACCAAAAAACCAAGATACTATCCCCCTTTGACATCAAGGGAAAAGGGTGGACCAACATATTCGCCCCCTTAGTACATGTTGAGATGCATTAGATTGTCCATGCTCCCTCTGGGCACATGCAGAGTTTGCAGAAATGTGTTTCAAAAGAATAACATGACTCTATAACTCAACTATGTGATTATGACCTTCCTATCACCAATGACTCATACATACATCAATCACCCAACCAAGTGGGGATACATTAAATGTTCATACATGACTGAAAATTGCAATTATTACAACATCCTTCCCATGCATAGTGGGGTTACAAATTACATCATGTGTCCAAAAGGACTCATCCATTATAGACTATGACAGAAGCAAACATATTATTACACCATATTTTCTTACATGACCTTTTCATCAAATGACATTAATAACTAAGACCATAGCTGAATTCAACATTTGAAGGCTAATTCTCCCCCTGAACCTGTGCTTCCTGTGCATTGTCAACAATTGATTCATCAAGGCATCTTCATCAATCAAATAAACATCAATGAGAAAATCATATCAACAAAATATATCCATAATGTTCCCTCGACCTTCAGACCCCTTAACACCATTCATAAATCCGTTCATTCAGTGAAGGATCCTATCGACCCTAAGGACATGAAGGGTTTCTATATTATTCCTTGTTGTTGTGGGACCCCAATATTGGTGAAACTTGATGCTCTATTAATCAAAGGATTAATGAGCACACAACTGACCTAAAACATAGGAGAACTAAGTCTTCCGCACTTGCAGAGCATGCAGAGAAGACCAAACATCATGTGTGTATTGAGGAGGCCAATTTTATTGCTAAAGTTGTGTAGTTCCATCACCAAAAATTTAGGGAATCAATTGAGATCGAAAGAAGACCAAGTAATCTCAATAGGGATGACGGTTGGAAGATCAACAGTTGTTGGATTCTGGCCCTCTCTTCCTAATCGTTTCTTCCCCTTCCTCGCCTCCCTCTATTTATAACTGGTTATAATTTTCTTATATTAATATTTTCTTAACCTGCTCTCTTTAGCCTTAATTCTTTGATCCTCTTTAGGAATCCCCCTTGATTTCTTATTTTTGAGTGAATATCCTTTCCCTCACTATCTATACTCTTGTAGCTAAATTATACAACTTTATCAATAAATCCATATAATTTAGTTACCTTCAATAATAATACTATTATTATAACACTATTATAGTAATAATAATAATACAATAAATCCTTATTATTACTAATTTCTCTAGTTACCCTAACCATTAATTATTAGAATAATACTTCAACATGAATATAATAGTATTTATTATTACCTCACTAGTCGAATATATATAGTATAACAATAATTAACAATATTTTTGTTAATGTTAAATACTTTCAATTACTGATATCCCTAGATCTATTGATACTCTGATCCATTAAATAACATTTCTATTAAATTTATTGATTAGTTACCTTGCCATTATTAATAAATTAAGCTTATTGTTATAATAATATTTTATGAATTATTATCATATCCTCTTGATTAATAACTGTTAATTTTCCTACTTCCATTATTTTAAGTTACCATTTTTATCAATTTTATAAATATTTCCCCGTAGTATCTGGGTATTAAAATAATATTTTTATCATATTAATTATTCAATTTGGATAGTCAAACTTGATATGGATCACAGAAGCCTCAATTCAACTATATCCATCAACATCCGACTAAACAGGCATGTCAGAAACTGATTTTGAGTCCAACCCACAATTTTTTAGTCAGAAAAAACACATACGCTATTGCCAGCACAAAAACTCATGTATATACACCACTCAACTTCATGAAATTTGTATATAGAAAACAATCCTTGACTTTGTACATGTAGACTAAACAAATTGGTTTTAACAACAAGCATTAGGGGATTTTTGAGGTCTAAAATGGGCCTCCTAACGAAATTATAAAATAATAGTGGAAATAATAAAATAAGATTAGATTACATCATCAAATTTTAGAAGATTTTTTAGGTCTAAAATGGGCCTCCTAAGGAAATTATAAAATAATAGTGGAAATAATAAAATAAGATTAGATTACATCATCACATTTTAGAGGGAAAAAAGAAAAAACTATCTTTTCAACTCGTATTTTCAATGTATCTCCCTATGGGTTAACTCAAATTTCGAGTGGAAAAACTCATTGGATGAAGAATTTGATTCGTAATCCAAGGAGTACCCATGTTCCATACTTTGAATGAACCCTGCTACACGAAAAAAGAGAAATACATGAAAAACATGATTGCAATCACATTTTTTCATGTATTTCTCATTTTTCGTGTAGTAGGGTATATCGAAAGTATGCAACATGAGTATTCCTTGGATGAGGAATTAAATTTTACATCCAACGAGTACCCTCTCTTGAAATTTGAGTAAAAACTTAGGGAGATAAGTTGAAAATACGAGTTGAAAAAGTAGTTTTATTATTTTGTTATTTTTTAATCTTTCTACTTTTTTACTCCAAAAATGGTGAATCATCCCCCATGGTTGACATCATCATCTTCAATGCTATTTGTTCTTATAAAGTTTATTTTGTTTGTACATTTTTCTTAGGAGGCCCATTTTAGACCTCAAAACTCCGCTAATGATGATGCATAAACAACTCCCAAATTTTGTCTAAGATATTGAAATGCTTCTTTGGGAATATGTTATTGCTCTGATACCACTTGCTATAAATCTTATATGAAAATATAAGACAATCCAAATAAACCCAAGAAATAACAAGATCTAAATATAGAAATGCTTCTTTATTGATCAAACCCTTAAGGTAGGGTAGCACCATACATTCACTCCTTAAGGAAGGAGAACACTCCACAAGCCATATGCCTGTTCATACAATAATCTTTGACATCTCTCAATGGGGATTCTCTAGCCTCTATATAGGCCTCATACATACAATACTATGGGTCATTACCATGGTTCCCTCAATACCATCTATCTAATACCATGGGCTTATTACATTATTGTTAATTACTTGTGGTCCCTTACATGACACAGGTTAACCACCTTATTTATTACTATGGCCCATCCCATTATTACATTATTCCCTTGGGTACCTCCCTCTGTACCCCATATTATCCCTCCTATGTATACTACAGAAGAGGTGTGGTAAATATATCAACAACCTAATCTTTGGAGGGAATATACTCTAATTTAACCTTCTGTTCAAGCATTTGTTCCTGTAGAAAGTGGTACTTAATGGGTATTTTCTTGGTCTTGGAGTGCATAACAATATTTTTTGAAATACTAATCGCACTTATATTGTCACAGCAGATGGAGATGAGTGGAGAGCATTTAATTTGAATATCTTGTAATGTTTGCATCATCCAGAGAAGTTGTGTGCGATAACATGCAGTAGCCACATGTTCTGCTTCCACTATAGATAATGCAATCGTACTTTTTTTCTTGATGAACCAATATACTAATCGTGATCCCATATAAAATCCACCTCCACTAGTGCTTTTTTGGTCTTCATAACTCCTAGCCCAATCTGTATCTATATATGCATGAAGGGTGAGATATGTATCTTTACGATACCATAGACCAAAGTCTTGAGTTCCTTGGAGATATTTGAATATTCTCTTTACTACCTAAAGATGTGGTTCCTTCGGATTGGCTTGGAATCTTCCAAAAATTCCTACCGCATATATGATATCTAGTCTGGTACCTGTTAGATAAAGTAGAATTCAAATCATAGATATGTACTTTGGTTGATTCACCATAGGAGAATCATCGTTAGAACTGAGACTACATCCTCTTACCATTCGAGTACATACTGTTTTGGAATCTTCCATTCCATACTTCTTTAGAATCTACTTGAGATATTTAGTTTGTGAGAGATAGATGCAATCTTTTGTTTGTTGCACTTGTAGACCAAGAAAATAGGTTAGTTCTCCAAGACATTTCAAATTCTTGTTGCATAATGGAAGCATAGTTTTGACTCATAGATTCTTCATTACCACCAAAGATGATATCATGAACATAAACAACAATAATTAGCAGTTTATCATTCTCAATTTTTGTATATAAGTTGTTGTTGTGGATCCTTTTTTGAAGCCTTTTTGTTGAAGATATTTGTCAATATGATAATACCATGCCCTCAGAGCTTGTTTCAGTCCATATAAATTGCTTTTGATTTTTCACGAAAGGTTTGCATCATTTCCCAGAATGAATCCTTCTAGTTGTTCAACGCATACTTCTTCTTCTAGATCTCCATTAAGAAATGCAGATTATACATCCATTTGATGAACTTTGAATTTTTGAAAACTTGAAAGAGAAAGAAACATTCTTATGGATTCAAGTCTAGCTACAGGTACAACAGTGCCTTCAAAGTCTATACCTTCTTGTTATGCATACCATTTACAAACAAGCCTTTCCTTATTCCTAATTACCTCTCCATTTTCATTCAACTTATTCTTGAATATCCATTTTGTCCCTATAACATTTTTATCATGAGGTCTAGGAACTAATTCCCAAGTATCATTGTTTTCAATTTGGTAAAGTTCTTCATCCATGGCCTTAACTGAAAATTCATCTTTGGTAGCTTCATTTACATTTTGTGGTTCTATGAAGGATAATAAGGCTAGATAACTAGGAGATCCTACAAGATTTATTCTTGTTTGTACTCCAGACCCTTTTTCTCCTAGAATTTTAGATTCTAGATGATTCTTTTGAACATAACTGGATGGATCCTTTTCCCTGTGAGATGTATCTTCTTCTAATGCTTCATTGATTTCTTCCACTATATCATTTCTATTTGACATGGGAAAGCATTCACCGCCTTCATTATTATCATCTTCTTTTGCTGATGTCACCTATTTCAGATTTCTACATGCTTCATCAATTACAACATCAATGCATTCAAAAACTTTTCGAAGTATCTTATTATAACATTTGTATCCTTTACTTCTAGATGAATAACCAAGTAATATTCCTTCTTCTATTGTGGGTACAAACTTACCAAATTTTTCATCAGTATTTTTAATGAAACATTTTCTTCCAAGAACTTTCAAGTTTTTTATATTCGGAATCTTACCATAACAAACTTCATATGGAGTTTTATCATATTTACACGTACATGAGATTTGTTGAGAATATTTACTACAGTATGTGTAGAAAGTGTTAGAAGTTCTAGATTCATCAAGCATAGCTCAAGCCATTTGTTGAACTGTTCTATTCATTCTTTCCGCCTCACCATTTTATTAAGGAGTTATGGCAACAAAGAGTAGTCTCTTTATTCCACATTGTTCACAAAATTCAAAAAATTCATGTGGTATGAGTTCTTCTCCTCGATCAAATCTGAGACATTTGAATTTTATATTGAATTCATTTTCAACTAAAGCTTTGAAGACCTTAAACATTTCAATTGCTTCATCTTTATGTTTTAGTAAACTAATCCAACACATTATAGAAAAATAATCAATCAATAAAATGTAGTATTGTTCTCCACGAGGTGACTTTTTCCTTTTTGGTCCACACAAATCAGTATGAATGAATTCAAGAGGCTTACTTGATGATAATTCTTTGGCACTTTGAACTCTTGTTTTCTTATGGAATTGACATGGTTTGCAGATGGTATTTTCTAGGATGATGATATTTGGAAGATCACAAATAACCATGCGCCTGCATCATTTTCTTATTTGAGAAAAGCTTAGATGCCCCAATATTTTGTTTTTATTGACAGTGCTGGACTTGCCCACATGTCAAGGTGATCTCCTCGTTAAGAAGACCAAATTAGACCTCAAACCATTTGGTTTAGGAGTCCTAGCAGTGGGTCGTAAGGTAATGCCTTGACCGCGATGTTGCACAGAGACATGTAAGATAACTCTGTCAGTAGCAAGGTTGTGACTGATGTAGTGAGTTAAGTAATGAATATGACAGGTTCCAACACTTTAAAGGGGGTGGGGAAAGTGAAGGTGAGTTCCAGGTTGAAAGGGACCAGTGCCAACTCTGCTAGGAACACACCACGCAAAGGACATGCACAACTTCTGGCAGAGCAGTCGACACAGATGCTGCAGTCCCAACATATAAGGTAAGATAACCTGAACAACACTCACGGATCAGTCTGAGATGAGTGTGATGGTTGATATAACAAGGTTCAAAGAAAGGTCTGCCTAATGTCTGATAGAGCAGTCAACATAGACAATGACAACATTAACCATATCTACATGTGAATCATTTCATACACAAGTACGTATGTTAAACAACATATATCATTAAGGAAATTGGAGAAGTCCAACTACAATAACAACATATGCATGAAAATGTGCTGGCTTTTATTAAATAGTGAAGTGTAAGTCACAATCATACTATACAACATGTAAACCTACTAGCCCTATCAGTAGAACGTTACAACCACATTCGTCTGCTCCTCTAGAGAAATGTACTAGATAAGTGCATTGGAAAGCCAAGGTGCATTACAATACTATCCAAGCCTTCTTCAAGATATTCTTAGTAGAAGCTTGGCTGGCCAAAAGCCCATACAATGAGTTATGAGGGACTATTTATAGCAAATGGTGGGGTGACCCTTGACATTCCCCTTTGTGACAGTTCAACTTCCCTTATGACTCTTCACCTACTCTATGACTATTACATCCAACTGTTTATAGTCAACTTTCACTTGACATGACTCAACATTACAATGCACATGTACTCATGTGAGACAACACAGGTTGAGAAAGCCTTGCAAGGCATCAATGACACTCGATCTATTGTGATGAGACCAACTATTTGACATGCTTGTGATGGTGAAGGTGGTGAGCTGATGCCAAGCTTGGTAATCTGTGATGATGTGCATGCACCTCATGGTGACATTTTGCTGAAGTGAAATCTTGCCTCTTTTGCAATGAGTGCATTGGTTCAGCCCCTTCATCCAACTCGTCTGCTAACATGTGCATGGTCTTCTTGGTTATGGTTGAATCGGTAACACACTAATGCATAATGGCTATGTTGATCTTCAAGTGTGTGCTGGTGGTTAGGCACATCAACTTGCCGAAGTACATGTTCAATGCCATTTGGACTTGCTTCGTGTCTTCACCTTGGTTAGTGTGTTGAATGGATTGGAGTACATGTGTGTGCTCAACGACATGCATGTTGTTGGATCCTTTGCATGCGATCAAAAACAATGCTCACCATCGTTTCTCCATGTTAGCTACTGGGATGGATCCTTAACTTGTACTTGTGCAGTCTCATCTGTGAGTGCATGTTGCACCCAGTCCTGTTGATGTTCCTACTGCAACTCATTGGTCTGTCTGTGCAGCTTCATGTTCTTCCTGAATTGTTGCTTCGGTACATGCAACTCCTCATTTGTTCCATCTTCTGCCTTCATGTGATCTTCATGTCATGCCATCACTTCATAGTCTGAGTCTCCAAATTTTCTTTCATCATCAGTGGATTTTCTTGATCTTGCAACTTTGCTCCGCCTCTATGTTGTCAACAACCTTCCTCTTTCATCCGTTGTGTTCATTGCATTCGTTTCGTTCACTGCATTTGGTATCTTGCCTTCCGCTACTGTTCATGATGTTGCTCGTTGTGATGCTATTGCTTGATGTCCTTGTCCATGAACAACTTGATGTCTTCATGAGTAGGTAAGCCCATCGACACTTGATCGAATGCATCCCCAAGTGTGCTATTAGTTGTGTCTTCATCTCTTCTCTCTTGGAAACCATTATACCTATACTCTTGAGAGGCAGATGAATGCCTGTGATACTTGAAGACATGGTAATACTCATAGCAAGAAATTTGTCAGTCGAAAACCAAAATGAATGGGAGAACTGACTTGCAACATACCTAGGTGAATGATCGTGAAGGTTGTGTAATTTCAGCAAGGAGGTCGGGAGACCGACTACCAAGATTGCACAAGGCACAGTCCAGGCTATTGGGAGACTACCTGACTGCTCGAACTACAAAATGCACAATCTAGTTGGGCAGTTGGCTACTGGGATTGGGGAATGCACGATTCGAGCTAGGAAAGACTACTGGGCTAGGGACAAATTTGAGCAATTTTTTTGGCCAAGTAGCCAATGACCTCGATAAATGTGCAATTCAGTCTAGGAGGTTAGTGCCGGGCTAGATTGCACAAATATGGAGAGGAAGGTGAGCCTTCCTTCTCTATATTGCGCAATGTAGCCTTGTTGAAGGCAGAGGCTGGGCCAAGGTTTGCCTAACTCGCCGACAGGTAACTGAAAGAAAGTAAGTCGATGAAATGCATGGTGACACTAAGTGATAGAAGAAGTGATAAAAAATGCATGCAAAAAATGAATAGAGAATTGAGAAAACAGATCAACATGCATGTGGGTGAGGTCGTTCGCTAGTTGGGGAACATTCGTGCAAAATTGTTTCATGCATGCGACAATAGTAAGATAGCAATGAAAATTGAAACAGAGCTATGACAAGCTAGAATATATGTAAATGATAGCAGGCGTTCAAATAAATCAAGAAAACAACACTCACATAAGAAAATACGCAAAAGGTGACAAAAATGTAGCACAAGGGATGGGACGCGAGTTTACTCCAAAACAGTTGAACTGAATGTGCCAACTGCTTCTAGATGTGATGTGGGATGTCTGAGCTACAAGGTTGATGTGAGGAATGATCTATGCAGTGTGTCATTGATAAGTTTTGATAATATTGAGGTTTTGACGCTCATGCCACAAATCTAGGAGGAATCGACACTTGGAGGGAGGTTTCAAATTACTCCTTGCATGTAACCTCCAACTGATAAACATAGATTCCTGAAACAAGAGATGCCTTTACATGCTGCCTTGGGAGAAGCAACCTATACATGCAAGTCTATTTTGCTTGGTCTAAGAGGGAACTGGTCAACTCAACTACACATGCAAGCGACTACTCAACTGCTAGATAAAAATGTGCATTTATGATTGTAAGATGGGCTGACTACCCAAGAGGATTGCACAATTTGTAGGCCCAACAGTGGACTACTTCCCAGATTCACACAAAACCTGGCTGAAATCCCTGTTGATGGAAAAAATCACACAATTCCTGCTGGGAGGGTTGGCTTGTAGGATTGCGCAATTTTGGAGCCCAACAGGCTGTTAGAGGGAATTGCGCAATTCCTAGAGGGAATGGATGGTTGCCCTCCAAGAATGGGAAAATTTCACTTCAAAGATGCTTACTTGCAGCTAGACCAAGTCTGGGTGAACAACATGTGAAGGGAAAAGATCAAACTGTGATCAACAGGCTTCCTTTGAGCAAGAAAGACACTCAAGCTTGAGGACTTGATGAAGCAAGGTAAGCTGCTATGAAGGTTTGCAGGGAGGCTCCAAAATAGGGTAAGCAAACATTTTGGAGGGTGGTTGTAGCCGCTACAATGCTTGGCAACACACTAGTATAACTCCAACTCTCTGAATGGACCTTGTTCGTGAAAAGCAAGTCTAACATCTCCGAAAGTATTGTTCAGTTCTTTGCTCATCTTGGTTTCACACTAACTTGATTGTAAGATGTAGCATCTGCTAAGCCCTTGGTCGATTGACACACATTCCAAGCCAAGGCAACACAATTGTTTCAATTAGAGTTGAGTGGTATATAGGTGCACAAGCAGTATAGTTTTTAGAGTCTTAGTTTCATCTCTAGTGTTTCTCCACTGCAAGCAGGCCTGGACAGTACCCCGGTGGAGTCACATAGGAATAGAAGCATGGATCCGCTACCAGGGAGCATGGTCAGTACCCCGGCAGAGTTAGTTACATCACTTCCATGCACACGAATCCTTTCTCTTCTTTCGCCTTATTCATTTTAGAAGTGGAAAAGGGATCCCGACTTATTGGGAGTAGAGGAGGTTGTTCCAGCGAAGAAGTAGTTTATTATATCTTTGGTGTTCTTGTTAAGGTTTTCCCCCTCACCTTACTATACTTGACTAAGCTGACAAGGGTTAACCTAAAAACAATCGACTAGAGAAGGTGACACTAGTAAAGACAGAAGCGTTGTGTTTACACCAAGCTCCACCTCGAACAGTACGTATTTTCCTTCGACGTATCATGGACTAAGAGTAACAAGTTCATCATACATAGGAAAGATGACAGGTAACCATGTAGCAATAGCTGTACAAACCCTCTTGTACTTTACCCAGCTTGTTTCATTAGTCACACATGGTTTCATGCAATCTAAGCTATGAACGGATGAAACAAACAATAAAGAAAAGCAAGAGCAGAAGAAAAATTGAAAGAAAAACAAGTAAGCAAACAAGTAAGCACACAAACAAGAAAACAAAGCATGAAATTAAAAAAGCACGCGAACAGACAACTAAAATCAAATGCTACACCTACTCCTGCACTAACACTGCATGGGCCTGATCATGTGAAGTGATACTTCCAATGCAGCCATCGGTGCATTGGTAGAGCCATGTGGGTGAAGGCTTGGTCCGCGAGTAACCAAGTTGTGTGGACCAGCATGAAAGAAAGATATAACAATGAAGACACCCACACTTTGTGTTTCAAAGTTCCCATGGGACATAAGTGATTGCATGTGCATGAGGGATAGTTGTGGACATATCACGGTCAGCAATGGGTGCTTCTATAAATGAAGACACACATACAAATTCATGGATGGAAGGTTCAACAAAGAAGCTAGGAAGGAATGGAGGGGGTTCACATCGAAAGGAGTCATCCTTCGTTGAGTGTTGATTTTAAAGCTCCCAATTATATTCTTCATGAATTATAGCACATGTTGGTTGTGCAACACCAACTACACCAGTGGGTTGTTCCTCGTTAATAACAAGTGAAGAGTCTGGAATGGATGAACACAAGACCATATCATCCAGAGGAACACTTGAGTGTGAAGATGAAGGTCGAAGAAAAGAATTCATATGGGAACTCGAAGGACTAACAACCAACTTTGTATGGAAATTGAGTGGAGTGATGTTGCGAGGGTATGAAGAATGAACAGATGCGCAAACATGATCCTCAACATCACTGCGTGATGGTGGAACTATTGAATGAAAGGGAGGCAGATAGCCCATTGAAATGGTTCCTTCTCCCACATCGGATTGTGTAGTTCCATCAAAGAAGAAGCTTGAGAAAGTCTTGACATCAAGCTTCCTCTTGGGACGAGAAGATTTCTTAAGGCAGTACTTGAACCAGTCCCAGAGATAATTGAACTTCATCTGGCTCTTCGAAGCTTGAAATTGTAAGTCGCGGAAGCACTACCAAAAATCAGTAATGGATTAATGTGGAGCCCTTTGTTGTTGTAACAGTCTCTTGTCAAGATGGTCTAGATCAAAATGATGGAATGTGTCTTCAATAAGATCATAGACATGCTGATATGAGTGCATGGTGTCAGCCGATAGGCTGTGCACCCAATGAAATGGGGATTCGTGAAGAGCAAATGTAAGAAGCGGACCGACCTGTTCATCAGTATACTCATCTTCCTCATAAATAATGGAAAGGAAGTTATGTAACCGCTCAGGCTAGGCCACTTTAGATTCTCCATCGTATGTGTGAGTGGACAAGAGATTGAAAAGCTTCTCTGAGATGGAGACATCTTCATGATTCGAAAAACACCTCAGGGGAAGAATAATGCAAGACTCCATGAAAGATATTCAAAGGTTCAAAACTAGATGATAGGACACTGCTTGTCAACAAGCCCTCCTTCTAGTGCCAGAAATGTTGACAGTGTTGGACCCTCCAACATGTCAAGGGGATCTCCCCAGTAAGAAGTCCCAATTAGACCTTAGACCATTTGGTGTAGGATTCCCAGCACTGGGTCTTAAGGCAATGTCTTGACCACAACATCACACAAAGGAAAGTAAGATAAATTTGTCAGTAGAAAGGGTGTGACTGATGCAAAAAAGTCAGGGAATGAGTATGAGAGGTTCCAACACTTCAAAGGGGTGAGGATGGTGAAGGTGAGTTTGATGTTGAAAGGTATCAGTCCCAACTCTGCCAGGAACACACCACACAAAGGACATGCACAGCTTCCGATAGAGCACTCGACATGGATGTGGTAGTCCCAACATACAAGGTAATATATACTGAAAAACACTCATGCATCAGTCTGAGACGAGTGCGACTATTGATATAACAAGGTTCAAAGAAAGGTTTGTCTGATGTCTAGCAGAGTAGTCAACATGGACGGTGACAACATTAACCACATATGAAACACATTAACAATAAGTTTCAAATAATTGCATGTGAATCAGTTCATACACAAGTACATAAGTTAAACAACATATATCATTAACGAAACCATAGCAGTCCAACTACAATAAAAACATATGCATGAAAATGTGTTGGCTTTTATTATATAAAGAAGTGTAAGTCACAATCATACTATACAACATGTAAACCTGCTAGTCCTATCAGTAGAACATTATAGCCACATCCGCCTGCTCCTCTAGAGAAATGTACTAGCTTTGTGTAGTGGAGTAGCCAAGGCACGTTACAATACTATGCAAGCCTTCTTCAAGATATTCTTAGTAGAAGTTTGGCTTACCAAAAGCCGTTACAATGAGTTATGAGGGAATATATATAGTGAAGGGTGGGGTGGCCCTTTTCATTCCCCTTTATGACAGTGTAACTATCGTCATTACTCTTCACCTACTCTATGACTGTTACATCCAAATGTTGACACTCAACTTACACCTAACATGAATGACATTACAATGCACATGTACTCATGTGAGACAACACTGCTTGAGAAAGCCTTGCAAGACATGACGGAAACTCGGTCCACTATGATGAGACCAACTCTTTGATATGCTTGTGATGGTGAAAGTGGTGAGTTAATGCCAAGCATGGTCGTTTGCGATGATGTGCATGCACCTCATGGTGACATCTTGCCGAAGAAAACTCTTGCCTCTGTTGCAACTGTGCATTGGTTCAACCCCTTCATCCAACTCGTTTGCTAACATGCACATGGTCTTCTTGGGTATGGTTGAATCGGCAACACACTGATGCATAATGTTTGTGTTGATCTTCAAGTGTGTGTTGGTGGCCATGTGCATAAAGTTGCCGAAGTACATGTTTAGCCCCAGTTGGACTTGCGTCTTATCTTCGCCTTGGTGAGTGTGTTGAATGGGTTGGATTTCATGTGTGTGCTCAAAAACATGCATGCTACTGGATCCTTTGCATGTGATCAACAACACTGCTCACCATGTTTTCTCTATGTTAGCTACTAGGATGGATCGTTAACTTGTACTTGTGTAGTCTCATCTGTGATTTCATTTTGCGCCCATTGTTTTTCATGTTCCTGCTGCAACTCATTAGTTTGTCTGTGCTACTTCATATTCTTCCTGAGTTGCTAATTTGGTACATGTACCTCCTTCTTTGTTCCATCTTTTGCCTTTGTGTGATCATCATGTCGCACCATCAATTCATAGTCTGAGTCTCCAAAGTTTCTTTCGTTATCAGAGGATTTGCTTGGTCTTGCAACTTTTCTTTGCCTCTATGTTGTCAACAACCTTCCACTTGGATCCACTATGTTCGCTGCATTGGCTGCATTTGCTCCATCCGCTGCATTTGGTATGCTACCTTCAGTTGTTGTTCATCATTTTTCTACTTGATGTCCTTATCCACGAACAACTTGATGTCGTCGTGAGTAGGTAAGCCCATGGAACCTTGATCAAGTGCGTCCCTAAGTGTGATCTGAATGGTGTCTTCATCACTTCTCTCTTGGAGACCATTGTACTTGTATTGTTGACAGATAGATGAAAACCTGGGGACATGGAAACACTCATAGCAAGCAATCTGTCAGTCCAAAACCAAAATGAACACGAGAACTGATGTGCAACATACCTGGGTGAATGATTGTGAAGGTTGTACAATTTCAGTTGGGAGGTCAGGAGATCGACTGCCAAGATTGCACAAGGCACATTCCAGAATGTTGGGAGACTAACTGATTGTTGGAACTAAAAAATGCATAATCCAGTTGGGCAGTTGGCCACTGGGATTGAGAAATGTGTGATTCCACCTGGGAAAGACTGTTGATCGAGGCACAAATTTGCGCAAACTTTTAGGCTAAGTAGCCACTAACCTCCAGAAATGTGTAATTCAATCCATGAGGTTAGTGTTGGGTTAGATTGCACAAATTTGGAGAGGAAGGTGGGCCTTCGTTCTCAAGATTGCGCAATGCAGCCTTGGTGAAGGAAGTGACCGGGCCAAGGTTGGCCCAACTCGACGAGGGGCAACTAAAAGCAAGTAAGTTGATGAAATACATGGCAAAACTAAGTGATACTAGAAGTGGTAAACAATGCATGCAAAAGATGAATGGAGGATTGAGAAAACAGATCAACATGCATGTGGGTGAGGCCATTCGCCAGTTGGGATAACTTCCGTGCAAAACAATATCATGCATGCGACAACAGTGAGATAGCAATGAAAATTGAAATAGAGCAGCTAGAATATATGTAAATCACAACAGGAGTTCAAAGAAATCAAGAAAAGAGCACTCACACAAGAAAATATACAAAAAGAGACAGAAATGCAGCACAAGGCATGGGAAGCGAGCTTACCCCAAAATAACTTAGATGAATGTGCCATCTGCTTCTAGATGTGATGTGGGATGTCAGAGCGACAAGGTTGATGTTTGGAAAGAGCTCTAGAGCATCTAGCTGATGAGTTTTGATAACATTGAGGTTATGATGCTCATGCCACAAATCTAGGAGGAAGTGACACTTGGAGGGAGGTTTTGAAATTACTCCTTGCATGTAACCTCTAACTCCTAAATGTAGATCCCTAAAACAAGGGATGCCTTTTTACGTTGCCTTGGGAGAAGCATGCTATACATGGATGTCTATTTTTCCTAGTACCATGTTAGTGTCAATATTTGTAGCCTTCCTCCAGTGATCAAACATGCTCTTACACAAGTGATGTTAAGGTGTCAAGGTCAAATTTTATTCCTTTCAGTGAGTCTTCAAGTAAAATTTGGTCACTAGGCATTAGGTCTAGGGTTTGCTTTCACTCCTTTCAAAGTTGTCCAGATTTCAGTCTATGTCACTATTCAGCTGAGTCTACCATCATTTAGAGGGTTTTCATTATCATGTCAAGTTCCACTGGGTCATTTTACATCTTGTTCATGCTTCAGTTGCGCCTAGGTAAGGTCATTTCTCTCCCCTAGGGTTTTGAAGGCAATTTCTCTTGGAAGGTCAAATCATTGGAAAAAATTGTATCCTGATGTTCATACACCTTCCCTTATCCTTTAAATACCTTATCAAACACTTCCCATTGCTGAGATCACCCAAATTCCTCATTTTCGCACAAACCCTAGTTTCTTGCTACAACTTGGCAATTTTCTAGGTTGGGCCTATGTTTTGCCTTTTTGGAACCCTTCCCCTCACTCAATTTCTGAGATTCCACTTTCCTCTACTTCCTAACATCCCTCTATACTTCCCAAAATTTTCTCAACAATTTAGAAGCTCCCTATCCCCTTCATTTCACTTCATTTCGACAAATCTCTTGTTCCCCACATCGGGGTAGGTTTCACTCAAATGATGTTTCTGAGCAAGGAAAGATGAATTTGAAAACATTGAGAGAGGTTTTGGTCCATAATAGACCAAGGAAGAGAAACCTCCTTCACGTTTTACACAAGTGTCATGGTTTTGAAGAAATGTCAAAAATACAATTGCCTTGGGAGAATTGATGCACCTCTGGAGCGACCTTGGGAAA
>APFE031130574.1:0-25667 GCA_000404065.3 Pinus taeda
ATATGTGTGTGTGGTATGTATGTATATATATATATATATGAAATTTCATGATGTTATGGTATATGGAAATTGCACATAGTCTTTATGGTGAGATGTTAATGATGTCATGTGTGAGCATGCAGTTCCTTGCTATTCAATATGTTGTGATAAAAGTGATGTTATGTTCTCATGATGATATGTGAGAGCTATGAAATGATAATTTTATGACTATATAAATAAAGCATTAGTTGCATGATGTGAGGTGGTGATTCACACGAAGTCCACTAATGAGGTAAAGAGGGTTGGTTTAATTTATGACCTCATGGGGGTCCCATACTTGTGAAGGAGATGTAACACCCTATAGATTTTGGGCAAACACAACCAAATAATTATACTATTATTTCTTTTTTTTCTGTGTATAGTTATCGATGGGATATGGTACTATCTTCAAAAGGTTAGGTGACTAATATTAGATTTGTGATGTTGAAGTCTAAAAGAAGGGATGGAGTTTTGTGTTATAGTTTGATTCATAGGGCTATAGCTTAGTGAGTTGTCATGTGATTAGGTGTGTACCAAACTAAATGCTTTCATTGGTTCAGATGAGGTCTTCCACATTGGTGCTCTCAATAGAATAAAAGGATTTGAACCTCAATCCAAAATTAATTTGAGGAAGAAGAGCTTCAGAGTACTCACATTTTTTATGGGATAGTGATGTAGATTTTAATACCTATTGTGATCACTAGGGTTTCCTTTATACTAGTTACAATAGAAAGTGTTATGTAGAAGATATGGAAAAATAAATAAATAAATTATAATTTACATGATTAAAGCTAAATTCAAGATGAATTTAATTCAATGGGGGAGTATGTAACACTCCATATAATAATAATAATAATAATAATATTGTGCACTACATAGTCACCTCCTTCAAAGAAAATTCATTATAATTTATTTATTTATTTAACATATATTCTACATAGCACCCTTTATTGTAATTAGTAAAGCACTACTCAAGTGACCAAAATAGGCATCGAAAGTTACATCACAATGCTAGGGGAAGAGGAGTGCTCTAAAAAAAAATTCTCCAACTTTACGAACTAGGCATAAATCCTCTTGGTTTATCTAGAGCCCTGAGGCTCGAGACCTCACCTACCCCAAGGTAGATATCATGTTTGGTACTCATGTACCATAAGAATCTTGAAAAGATAACATACTCCAACCACAAATCATTGAGGTATAACCATAGGCATAGAAATCTCATATACAGCTCCATTTCTTCTTCTAGACTTTAACATCATGACTCCATTCCTTCTTCTAGATCTCAAAATCACTTTTCGGGTGGGGGAAGATGTAAGACCCTTAGAGTGATGAGTGTTCATGCCTTAACCATGATCATGTTAGAGAGAATGATGACATTGTCACTAGGCATCGTATCCATCACATGTATGTGTGGCACTTGTATTTTGGTGTTTAGTGGGAAATTTGGGGTTTCCTACTTTGAGTAGTGACAATCACATGTTTAAAGTGGAACAATATTTCATGCACATAATTGAATGGTGGAATGACCAAGTTGAGTGAGGTGGGGACTGTAAAATAGGCGCAAAACCCATGTGTAATATTACACAATTAGCTTGGGACTTCATGGAACAATTGAGATGAGTTCAATTATTGGCATGATCCATGAGTTCTATTATTGGTGTGTATGAAGACAAGACAATTTGAGTGCGCCAACACATTTGGTTAGTGGCACATTGAGAGAGTTTGGTTATTGGTGCAACAATTTCCTTAGCTAGAGCATCACATGGGTTAACTTGATGCATGTGAGCCATGTGTTTCCCTATGAAATCGAAGCGTCACAACCCTTTGTTACTCCATGGATCATATATACAATTGGTCAAACATTTAGTGGAGATATAACAACACAATAATTACCAAATAGAGTACACATGCATCTCATATCACAAAATGAAACAAAGGAAGTGAACCATATGTTATAGTGAATTGAAGGATTTTTGGGGGTGTTGTTGTCATTATGTAGATGCAACATGGGTCATTATATACATGAGGGACATAACAAAGTGAGGTATGGATCAAGGATAAATGTGTTTCATTAAGGGATGACGTACATGTTTGCATATTGACAACTGGATGGTGAATCATCTGGTGGAGATGAGGCTGATGGAATGGACAATTGGGTGGTTCAACACAACCTATCACCCGACGTGTAAAGAACTACTCAAGAAATGACATCAATGTCATGAGGAAGGTGTTTTTTGAGTGGGTAATACAAATGAATTCACATAAGAATTAAATAGGGAGGATGAGGGTGAAAATGTGGGAAGGAAGCCTAATGGGTGGTCGAGTGACCTGATATTGTAGAAAAAAATATTTTTTATTTAGAGAGGGATCATTTAAAGATCCAAGAGATTGGTAGGGAGATATTTTAACAAAATTATCTTTTGGTTGTCACCCAATAAGTGTAGAAGTGTATGTATGTTATAATTGATCACCATTTCATAAAATTTTATTGAGGTAGTAGGCTATAGGATTCCCTTGGCATATTATTGTACTTGTGTTATATTTTGCATGATGTATTGTTACATTGTTCCAAGGGTCATGTCCCCTAGTGATTATATTTCATTATGACATCCATCATTGTTCTGTTATGTCAAGTTGATACATTAATTTATGGTCACATAAAATTGTAACATTAATAATGGGTTATCTCATTGTATAACATTCCTTAAGGGTTATATTTAGTTGCGTGTTCATGGTTATCTATAGTCAACATGGTTATATCAAATTGCAATATTCCTTAATGATTACATCATATTGCAATGTTGATGAAGTGTTGTGTCACCTTTTAGCATTCACTAAGAGTTACACTTCAGTGCAACGTTCCTAAATGGTCATGATGCATTGGGATATTCATGTTAATTGTGTTATGATGTAGTTCCTACATTCGTTCATGGCTATCTTGTAATGTAACATTGATTAAAATAATTACAAGACACCTTCTATATTCCTATATGGTTGTGTGACATTACAACATTCATGTTGGTGGAGTTCTATTGAATTCAACATTTTTGAAGGGTGCAATATGTTGCAACATTTAAGAAAGGATATATTAAAATGCAATGATCCTCAATGCTTATATAACATCATGAAGTTCATCTAGATTAACTTATGTCAAATTTCAATGATACTTAATAGTTATGTTGAAATGTAATGCTTATGAGAAAATAAGTTAGATTTTAACTTTGTTAAATAATTATTTCATATTCTCGTATTTATCATTGCATCGAGAAGTGCATTACATAGCCCAGTATGAGGGATATATGTAATTCCTTTTGTGCTCAACATAGAGTTGACACTTTTTTTTTTAATAAAAATAAATGTTCTCTAAATAAAAATATGAAGTTGCCTATAGTAAAAAGTAATAATGAATATATATGTTGGTTGGTTAATTTTAATTATCTCATTGTGCTTGCTCTCTTGGTTTTGATATTACATCCTAGCATGAAGGAAATGTAAAAAATCTTCACTCTCATTCGAAGCCATAAATAAAATATTTCGATATCCATATGAAGTAATGTAAATTTATATCAACTTTAAATAGAGATAAAATAATTAAAAGTGAAAAGGAAGTCTTATATTTTCTTGTTTGAGTTTGTTTTTTTTGTTTTTTTTTTTAGGATAGGAACTTTGCTTTATATCAAATGAGGATTAGATAGACCAAAATTCTCTACTACCAATTTTCTTGAAGAGAAACCAGACTAGTAACATAAATTCAGAGTCTTGAGGTTGCTAAGCGCTTGTCTAGCTATATGATATTGCAAATAAAAAATTATAAAAACATATCGGTTATGTTAAACCTTGACATACATCGACATGAGAAGAAAAAAAAAGACTATTATTGCTGCAAGCAAAAAACCAGCAAGTCATAATAGTTACTGCGCAAAATCTCCATGCATCCATGCTAGTTGGTAATCATCCTCATCTAAGGAGAAGGAAATTTTGGCTAATCTCTTGGCTATAATGGTCATTTTATGGTATATATTGTTAATTTTTACTCTGTTGATTTGATAGAACTATCATGATGAATCTTCATGTACCTCCTTATGCCACCTTCAATATTTAAATGACATTTAGCATTGTGTCGACTTCGTGCCATGATCATTGAAGTGATAGGAGTGCATGCAATACACTAAGTATAGTGGGAGTTACAACCTCCTTTGATGTGAGGTAGCCTCATATCAAGGTGTAGGGAGGTGGAACGTCCAATCTTGGGCACCATCCTTTGGAGACTCTTTTGGGCATTAATAACATATAATTTTTTATACTTTTTAAAAAGTATTTCAATATAAAAACTAAAATAAATTATTTGAATATCGATGCCAATTAATTTATTTGAACTTTTTCAATTACTTCATAATAAAAATAATAAAAGAAATATAAGTAATTCAAAATTTTATAATAAAAATTAATGGTATCAATTTATAATATAATAATAATAAATTCAATGTATGTCATAATAACATATTTTAATGCACAAGGTTAAGTAATATTAATACGTATTTAAAAATATAGTATAAACACAAAAAAAATATTTTTAGTATGTACGATGTATTCATAAGAGAATATGTGTAATCATTCAAAATTTCTAATATAAAATATATGTAACATTTGAAATATTAATAATAAAAAAGAAATCAATGTAAGTCATAAACAAAATACTGTTAAGTAATATTAACATGTATTTTAAACTATATTATAAATAGTAAAACATATTTTGTGCAATGTAGTTCATAAATACAATATTTCAGTGGCCATGTAAAATAGAAGATTTCAGTTATAATTTTTTTTTGAAAAAAAACAATTCTTATTGTGAAAACATTTAAAAAACTCACTATTCTATATTTTGGCCTTTATATATATATGGTCGATTTTCTCTAAAACCCAGTTCAAATTTGTTAGAATTGAGATAGAGATTCATATTAAACAATGCGAACTCTTTTTCTTTCTCAAATTTTGTACTTTAAAAGTGGTTTACACCTCAAAAAATTTAATGCCTCTATAAGAGATAAATTTATAATTAAAACAGAAAGAAATAATACATCTATAATGATTTAACAATATGATCAAACATGAAAATATCACCAATTAAATTTGAAATATGTTAAACACAAACGAAATCGAGTTATACTAAAATAGAGGTAACATTAAAAATTGGATAGAATTACGTGAAATTTAAGTTTGGAAAAGAAAATGTTAAAATTAATATATCTATATAAACTAAATAACTGATAAATATCCATACACATTAATTTAAGAAGAGCATTAAAATTAATTTAAGTTTGAAAAATAAAATATTAAATTAATATATCTATATAAATTAAATTACTCAAAATAAGATACACATTAATTATGATGAGTATTACAACCCCTACTTGAAAAGGAATTTCACAAATGCATACATCAAAAAAAATCTTAAAATAAGCTAAATTATCATTTTATTATCCCTTCCCATAAGGATTATTATTAATTTAACATTGAAAGATACATATTAAAAATGTTTACTTATAAATAAATAATTAATATTTTTATATTATTGAAAAAATATTTTATTAACATTTAATTGGACAAAAATTTAGATCTCAGATTTGGTACCCTTTATTCCCAAGTCAGCAATGTACCCTTTATTCCCAAGTCACCAATATATTTGCTGACCTTGAGCACTGGCTGGTATTCACGGGCATCATGTGTTCGGCCACAACTTTTTCAGCATGATCTTGTAATGAAAACCAAGTTGAGTTTACTAATCCTCTTGGCTGTTGAGTTTACTTTCTCTAGGGGGTACAATGTCGGTTGCTTCTACACTTATTCTCTTAAACGCGCGGAAAGCCCGACAAGGGGAAAGCTAAGGCTACGATTCCATATATATTTTGGGAATTATCAAAATAAAATAAAAAATCTAGACCATGGGAAAGAAAACATACATCGTTATATATAAGCTTGAAGACGTAAAAATAGACTACAATTTCTCTTGCCTTTCTCTTCCAAGAATAATCCAAGGCAGGGATAAGCAAAATCGATTGAAGAAGGAAGTGGCGCCTCACAATGTTGCAAGTCTTTTGATGACCACCAACACCAACGCAAGATGAGACATACCAGTTAGCGGGCAAAGAAAAGTGAGAAACCCTGGCTCTCTTCTTGTTGCAAGAGCTGCAAGTTAGCTACCACATCTGGAGAGTTTTGAGTGGAAGATCAACAGAGTGTTTGCTGTCTGAAGTTTGTCGTACGCTGTCTGTGATGATCCTTTCGTAAGTGACTTCTTGAAGCTTTTGTAGAGAACAAAACTATGATATAAATCTTTGAAATATTCCAGTTTGTTGGTATTGATCGATTGGTAATTATTAAGTATTAGGGGTTTACGCAGTGCATTATATTAGATATTATTTTGCGATTCAAATGGGTTAAGTGAGTCATTTATGTATGACCATTTCCATGAGAGGTAGTGGTAACTGACTAATTTCTCATCATTTTTGAATAGCTCACTTAGCACTCATTGCATTGGGTGATGCTCACAGGGTGAAGAAGTGGGATTTGAAACTAGTAAAATGAATTACATATCGTCAATCATCACTTTCCGGGCTTGCACCCAATAACCAAGACTTTCACCCATCCCAGATAGCCTCTGGCTCAAGTGCGCTTAACTGTAGAGTTTAATTATTATTTACCGTATCATTGAGGATTGCCATAAACATGGTAGGAGGACACACAAGTAATTTGTGAGACTCTCTGGGGATTTTTGGGGAGCTGGGATAGGATGGGTTTTGGGTTCCCTATCGAAATACATAATCATTATGAAGCCTTCTAAGACTCTGCAACAACTTATGAATGAACCAATTGAATCCTTGAATTTAAGGAGTCTGGTGACGAACATTTCAAATTTAGAGTTGCTGGCAAATGGATTAATTGTATACTATGTTCGTGTAGTTTACTGGGACAATGCTTTCAAGTGACTTGCCCACAATCTAATTAAAAGTTAGTGTCTCGGGCTAGTTTCGACATTGCATGTCCAGTGCTATAGAAGTTTGTGGGGTTTGGATTGCCAATCTAAAGCTTCCTCTTTTTTGGATGGATCATAAATGAATGCTTCAGAATGGCGACGATACATATCCTGCATTGTCTATGTATTTGGGTCAACTTTCTGAAAACTAGTTTGGTCGCCTGGCTAAGGTGATTAGGGTAGTGGGTGGCCATTGTTTTCCTTCTGAGGCAATCTATTCTGGTTGGTATCGGGTAGATATTTTTGAAATGGAATTAAATGGCCATCAAGAACGTTCGTTTGCCTTCATCTCCAATGTGTTACTTCATGAACGTGACTTAGTCCGCATCCTCCAGGTGAAGGTGCTTTGGCTTTCCAGAGAGGGTGGTAGCTTTTACAGAGTATTGCCTGGCGACTCTAATGGACCCTAAGTGTTGAATTTTGCAGGCGGTGTATATCCCATAGAGGTTCATTGGCATCCAAATCCTACGAGGCAATTTGGTAGTAGGATGAGTAGCTTTTAAGGGGCAATGTGTGGGGCTCGAGATTCTGTGCGAATCTCTACGAGATTTCTGATTGGACTGAGGAGGACGGCTCTGACACAATTGAAAATTTTAGTTTGGAGTGGTTTCCCCCTTTTCATTGGGCGATGGGTGAACAATTACTATGGACGTTGGTTGGGACCTACACAACACAAATCTTATATATCAACTCCGTTCAAAATATATCCTTTAAAAAAATCCCAGGTCGATTGGCGTTTTTGGTGTCTTTAGCCCTCGGCTATTTGGCGGGATTTGGGTCTGGTGGGTATGTTTGAATTTCGGAAAACTCATCATACGACATGGATGGCCAATCATATTTATTTGAAAACTTCATAAATTCATAATTCCGATGAACATAACATCACCATTGCGACGGAGATTGATGCGGAAAATAGAGATAGAATCCATATTTCCATGTCGATTGCAGAGCCTGCGACTTTTCCAAGCTGCAGGGATGTTATTGGGGTTTCTGCTGATTCTTTTGATCCCAAACCCTGCTCTGGATGCTGCAAGACCAATAAAAACAAAAGGAAGCCAATTAAAGCTCAGGAGGATATACAAGGGTCTACTCTTGGGGTTGACGTATATTGGGATAACGTCGCTAGATTGCAGAAAAGGGTTTTGTTGGGACGGCGGGTTTATGCATCGTTCACCGGGGTACAAATGAAGGATTGGATTCAAAAGTGAGTGTGTTTGTGAATGATTGGTTTGGCCTACATTCCATAAAGAGGATGCTACTAACAGGATTTTGGATCTGCCTTGGTGAGGGATCGAGGTTTTTAAATTTTACAGAGATGGAATATTGGTGTTGATTTGGTTTTGGAATCCAAAAAAGGAGGATTATAAATTACTTGGACTCCTTGAAATTTGGTCAAATAAATCCATTTCAGAAATTTCTGGCAGGATCCAGAAAGTATACTACGTGAGTGAAGGTAGCACCGACATCCTGAAAAAAAGAACAACGTGGCTTCTAGTGGAGGTGGATTTGTCAGTTGGGATTCCTAGGGTGATAGACATATACTGGGCCACATTTTTCATTAGACAAAAGGTGGATTTTTGGGGAGCCCCCTTCAGGTGCAATGGTTAACAAACTCGCCATCTCATTGCAAATTTCCATAATCGATTTCATGAGTCTTGTATACTTTAGGATTGGCAGATCATCGAAGAGAATATGATCCCTGCTTGTGGCACAAATGAGAAAAACATTTCTCATTCGATCGATCTTTGTGTTTCATTGGGGAAACCCTCTGCCAAATCATTCTTCCCATAAACAGGGCCTTGAGTTGCTTGGGTGAGAGAATATGTGCAGTAGCTCCCCTCCATTTTCTTGTTCTCTAATTCCTCATTTGATTGATTTGACTCCCTAGCCTAAACATATACATACAGTTTTTGATCTAGTAAATCTTCCTTACTATCTCCTATCTATCAAAGACTTGAAGTGGGCATTCAATCTTCCCCCTTGTCTAACGATCTTGAAATTGAAAATCTTTTGGCCGCTGCATCGTTTGGTATGGAACCTCTCACTGGTAAGAAATATTTCTTCCAGGGATGTGAGCCCATCCAAAACAGGTAGGAAAAGGTTAGAGAACCCTTCATAAGAAAGAAAAAAAAATCAGATATCAAAAAATTTCGCTTTATGGAGGGACAGAAGCTATGCTCAATGAAAGGTTCTCTGAGACCATTTAGGAAGCACTTCTTCCACCCATTGACCATGGGTCATCTAATGAAGAGAAATACTATGGGGGAAGAGGCAAACTTCGAGAACTTAGAGTAGTGTATCCCGAGTCATCCTCCTCTTAACGAAGACTATGTCTCTGAACATTACAGGGTTGAGATCCCTCACACTATTAGATCCCTTTATTTTTGTTTAATATTGAAGGACCCTGACCTTATCTTACTGTAGGAAAGGATGTGCTCTAAAGACAACACGTGTGAAATTATGTTGAAAATGCAACCCTCATGGATTGTTGGTGCAAATGATGCAAATGGCATCTCTGGTAGCCTTGTAGTCATGTGGAATCCAAAGAGATGCAAAGTTAAATCCTATAAAGTAAGAGTTGGTATCATATTATCTAGACTTTGCATTGGAACAAGCATTAGAATCATAATTCTTAACATATATGCTCCATATAGTAACAGGAGGGATTTTTGGGATAGTATTGATGGATGCGGTTTACCGAACATTCACCATACTATTGTAGCAGGGGACCTGAATTTGATTATGGAAGATAGAGAACATTGGAGAAAAAATTCCAGAATGGAGCCTCTTGTTGAATCCCTGTGAGATTTCTTTAATCGAAAGATGCTCAAGGATATTATCCTTGTGCCCATCTTCCCCACCTGGAGAAATGATAGGACTAGGGATGAGGGGATCACCAAGAGCCTCAATAGGTTTATGATACACTTCAACCTATTGTCGAACTAGTGAAATTGGAAGCTTTGACTTTATTCTCCCATGTGTTCGACCATGATTCTATATCATTGCAATGGAGTCGGGAAGAGAGTGATTTTTCCATTTCTTTTAAGTTCAATCATTCTTGGAATGAAGATCCAAACTTTAGGGAATTGGTGGTTAAATATTGGTAGATGCCAACTTCTACAAGGTACATCTCTCATATGGATTCCATAGACCTCAAGCTCAAGAGACTAAAACATAAGGTTCGGACTTGGATTAGAATGTGCAAGGATGTGCAGTATGAGGAACATGGTGATATTGAAAAGGAGTTGACTATCCACATGGACCCCTCCCTATCGATTCTTTTCTCTAAACATCTAAAAAAAGTGGTGATGGGGTTACTAAGGAGAAAAACTATAATCCTTAAGGCACAGGAGGCTAAATGGCGCCTAAAGAATAGAATTTCTTGGATAAAAGGGGGTGAAAAAAATACAATATTTTTTCATATGATGACTTGAAAAAGGAAGGCTACAAATTTGATCTACCATATTCAGAATGAGGAAAATAGGGTCTTTACATCCATCAAAGAAATCACAGATGAAGCCTACAAATAGTTCCCATCACAATTCAATGCTTCGGTGGAGGATAATATTGAGCAAAAATTATAATTCGGAAGCATCTTCCCCCAATTTTTCAATGACAAGGATATCAGTTTAATGGACAACTGTGTCACTGAATAAGAGACTCTCCACATTATGAAAGAGATGGCCAAGGAAAAGAGTCTGGGGATGGATGGTTGGCCTGTGGAACTATTTATCTCATTTTTCTACCTCATGGACCTAGATCTCATCCAAATGGTGGAAGCATCTCATTGTTTTGGTCTTATATCACGTGTTGTTAATGCTATATTTATGAGTCTTATCCCAAAAAATTCATAGTCACGTTTCTATGATTTTAGGCCTATTTCTCTTTGTTATTATGTGTATAAAATCATTTCTAAATTGATAGCTAACATAATCAAACATATTTTTTCTCCACATATATTTTAGGAGCAATTTGGCTTTCTTTCTGATAAGAGAATTCAAGATCTAGTGGCTATCTCCCAAGAAAGTATCCATATAAAAATTCACAAATCAAAGGTATGTCTCATGAAAATTGATCTATTGAAGGCCTATGGCCATGTGGAATTGGATTTCCTTCGCTTGATCCTCCACATGATTGGTTTTCCCCATAGACATGTAAAGTGGATCATGGATTGTGTGACTTTAGCCTCAGTGGCAGTCTTAACCAACATATTCCCTATCAATTTTTTTTAAATATACAGTGATCTGGGACAAGGGTGTGCACTTCCCCCCTCCTATTTATTTTGGTCATTGATTCGCTTAGAAGGCATATTAGAGAAGCAAAAGGTATAAGGACTATTTTTGGATGTATGGTATCGATGAATTATTCATCCACCCATCTTATTTTTGTTGACAATGTACTCTATTTTGAGGCCACAAATATTTCTGAATGGGAAACCTTCCACCAAATCTTCAATTCATTTGGGAGGGCCTCAGACCAAATCATTAACCAACAAAAATCAGAAATTATATCATATGATAATCATTCTTCCCATATTTCTCAAATATCGACCCCTTTTGGTGTTAAATCTACATTTTTATCCTTTGGTTTCAAGTATTTGGGTTTCTTTCTCAGGTCAGTTAACTACCGAATAGTGGATTAGGTTTGGTTGATCTATAAAGTCAAAAGTAAGTTATCCATGTATGACCACAAATGGCTCTCTTTGTAGAAAAGTCATTATGATCAAAGTTTTCCTTCATGCTATATATATCTTTTGGATCCATTTTCTTCTTATCCCCTCATAGAGAAAAATGATGTCATTATTGCAAGCTTCCCTAGGTCTATTGTTGGAAACGACAAAAAGTTTCACCTATGCAAACTAGAGTCTCTTTCTCGATATTATGAGATGGGTGAATGGGAAATGAGAGACACCAACCACTTCAACTTAGCCCTTATTTCTAGGAACCTATGGATAGATTTTAACTCTCAATACCTATAGAAAGAGATTGTTTAAGGGAAATATCTCATGCTCCGTAGTCTGGAAGAATGGGTTGAAGTTGGGGCCCCACAAAATAACAGAAAATCATATATTTGTAGGAGCATGACATCGACTAAATCCTGGATATGTGGAAACCTACAATGGCAAGATGGAGATGGCAGAAAAATACACATTTGACTAATTTCCATTAAGGGTTATTCTGGGAACCACTTCCTTTCTCCATAAATCATTTAATTTTTTATCGAAAGGGGTATATGTTACTTGGATGATTTACAAAACATTGATCTTCATGGGTCTTGTAGAAAAATATGGCCTCACTCGTCGGACTTGGGACTCCCAACTTAGTTGGAACTGGAATGGGAATGATATACATGCAATTTAGTTGTTGCGGAGATTTCTATCAGCAATAGGAATGATTCACTCACTTAGGGTGGCAAGAATGTGAATGGAAATATTGATGTCAAATGATTTTACCTATATATATGGTTCACCTGTTACATACGCTTATGAGGAATTGACTATTTCAATGTGGAAATGGGAGGCCCCTCTTAAGCTCAAATGCTTCTCTTGGTTGGCTCTATTCAACTGCATACTCACTTGGGATAATTTGATTAAAAGAGGCTTTCTTAGTCCCGGTAGATGCCAATTATGTGGGGTTGTTGCTAAAGATTGCCTCCACTTATTTCTCGGATGCTTCTCTTTGGAGGTGCGTTGCTGATATATTGGGAGTTATAATGGATTCCAATTGATAGTCTATCTTTACTTTCCTCAGTTATTGGTCAATCAGACATAGATCCTTCAATCCTATCCTGTTATATGTCATCTGTGGTAGTTGGATCTCTCAAAGTGCTACTATTTTTTAGGACATAGTCCCTCATATCACTGCCACTTATCTTTAACATTATTGGACATTTCTCGCATATTGGCCCATGGATGCCTAGACTCTCTAGGAAATATGCCTCCATCAAATATTTGGGTAATTCTTTCCCTCTAGCATTTTTTTATGTTGTAATGCATTATGACAGCTATGGGTATGGGGTGCTCATCAAACTCAGGCCTAATCTGGAATATCATTTTTGTTGGCATGGGGGGAGGGGACAAATTTCAGGGCTAAGATTGTGGCACTTTAGGGGCTCCTTAAATGTGTGAAATGGTTGAAGATTGAATCCATTAAGATCACACAGGATTCAAAATCGATCATTGAGTGGATGCTAGGACAAAACTCCCTCTAAATCCCCCCTTCATCATTGGATGACACACATCATGCAGATCATTTCTTATTTCGAAGACATATCCTTTGTTCATGTGTTTAGGGAACAAATAAGGAGGAAGATGACATGTGTAAACGTGGACTGCTCCTCTATTTTTCAAAAATGGTTTTTGAAATGCTTTTGGATGGCTCTATCTATGCCGAAGAACCCTTTGACTTCTGATCTAGAGGTTTTTTTTTCCTTTCTTCCTATAGCTTTTAGAGGATCTTTTTTGGTCTGTCCTTGAATCTGAGATACATCTTTTTGTGTGATGGTTATTGCTGGTGATCTTAGAATTTCTTTAAAATTTTCTGATCCTTTGATGGCTATGCCTGCAATCTGTAGAGAATTGATTTCATAAATTTTTTGTATCAAACACTTATTAATGAAGTTGTTACGTTTTTTTTCGGTTGAAAAAATAGTATTCAATAACCCTCCTACGACATCACCTATATCCGACATGGTGATAGTCAATGTCAATGATGGCGGCACTGTAATAATGCGTTGTGGAGATAGAGTGGAATTTATTTTTACAATAATTATAATGATTCAATATTAATCATTTCTTCACAGCAAAGAACTATACTTTATTCCACATGGATGGCCTTAATACTTGCATTTTAATTTCAATTCTTCTTTTCCTAATTTCATTTTCTAGGTATACTCTTCCCCTCATGATTATAACAATCTAGGCGATTGAAAAAGTACTTTGGACTATCTTTATCTCCCTTAAAATTAGTAGAAATATCACCTAGTTTAAATAGTATGAATTAAGTGTCGCCATATACAGACATGCTTTCTTTATGCAAGGAATGGTATCACAAAAATTAATTAGATTTAGACCTCTGAAATCAAGTGTTTAACTATTTATGTATTTTTTTTCAGTACTTTAATAAAGTAGTACTATATCCCAAATAGCTAGTGTTGATTTCTTAAATGTATTTGAGCATCTTGGAGATGACCCACTCACGGGAGCTCTAAGGATGCTTTTTTACATCTCTGGTTTAATTTCAATGTTTCGTCATTAAAATTGTTTTCATAATTCTTTCTTTGTTACAATAGATTAGTGAATAGTAGATTTGCATGTTCTTATAAAAGTCAGATTCAATAATGCATTTACCTTCCTATGTGATTTTTTTATGTTTTTATATGCATAGTTTCGGCTTCTTGATATGAATTTTCTATTAGAAATGCTTGTATCCCATCTAATTAATAATATAGAAATTCCTACAAAAGTTTCCTATAAAAATTCATAACTTCAAGTAGAATAATATATAATCGCATTCTTTTTAGGGATTTAATTATAAATGCATGTTTCTTCATAATGGATGTTGATTTTAGGAAATAAATGTATATAAAAGGATTCATAATATAGTTAGGTTTGGTTACTTCAAGTTCCATTTCCTATTTTACTATAAATCAACCATTGCAATAGGATAGGTTGTACTATTTTTTCATTTCCTACAGATAAAAGGATAATATTAGGATGAAATTTGCTTTCCGAGACTATTTTTATTCCTACAAATTAGTTTGATAAAAGTGATTTTCAAATTCTTTAGAATTTTCTTCTTTTAGATACCTTTCCTTTGTTGAGAATGGAAAATAAGACCTAAATGACATTAGATAGGCATGATTAGATGCATGTAGAGAAAGAGAGAAAACGTGTTTCATATGCAACACACAACAACTTAGAGTTTAGAATTTTCTTCTTTTAGATACCTTTCCTTTGTTGAGAATGGAAAATAAGACCTAAATGACATTAGATAGGCATGATTAGATGCATGTAGAGAAAGAGAGAAAACGTGTTTCATATGCAACACACAACAACTTAGAGTTTGATGGCCCTAGGTTGATAATTAAATTTGAAGAGGCAGAGGAAGGTAGCATTCTTGCTACATTTTTTAGGCCCATCACAACTTCCTTGGGGTGTATTCCTAATGAATAGCATTGATGTGCTAGGATGAACTAAGAATGTAATAAATCATATGACCAACTTGTGTGATGATAGGGAATAGGTAGCACTCTCTAAAATGAAAAGCTCTCTTAAGGATATTCATATGTTGAGTGAGAAAAATGAATGATGACTAAGGACGATAAAGGTCATAATGATGGTATATATATTTTAAAGGTGTTAAGATAGGGATTTTTGAACTAAAAACACTCAAAGTTGGCTAGGGATGGACTAGAAAAAAGGTTTACAATTTTAAATTATCAAATATAACAATTGTCAATGTTTTGGAAAAAGAAATAAACGTCTATGTAGAATAATGATAAAATAGTTAACATGAAGTTTAAGAAGGAAGGTTTGTGGAAACTTTATAATGATAGTTTGAGAAGGATTATGCACAAATTAACAACTGAAGTGAGCATAAACAAATAGATGGTGTACTTGACTAATCTACACTCATTGTTTAATGAGTGGATTGGTGAAATAGTAAGACTTTATTTAAAGAAACTTATCAGTTTTCAGCCATTAACATTGAAATAACTTATTTCCAAATTACAAAAAATTTATATTAAATTTTTTTGTGGATGAAAATGATAGTACTAGCTAAAGATAGTATTCGACAAGCCCAAAAGTGAAAGGGAGAAATCCTTAGTCCAATTTGCAGTGGTATTTGGTTGGTAACACAATTACTTGAGCCAATGTTTCTAAAGGGTGAATGATGGTAATTTCAAGGTGATAGATAAATCATTGGGGCTAACCAATCACTTTGTGTAAGTGTAAGTGGATTAAGAATGACAAAATACTTAAAAAATAATGACATAGTGTTTACATGTTATTAGGCGTACCAATCCTATAATGGATAAGAAGAAGATGTAAAGTGATATAAAAAACATGGATAATGATAATAAAAAATATGTGAGGTTCAAAATTTAAATTTGATTTTGATGATTTTTTTTGTAAATCTAGTTTCTATTCATTATTCTGAAGAAGAGTACATCAAAAGTAAAACATAGGTACTCTCACCACAACCAGGTTTGTTGACTACCATTGATAGCAAATGACAGTGCAACATAAAAACATCAAGTGACAGAGTCCACAATTTCAAGGGCCTTTCAAGGTCCAAAAGCACCAGTAAATAAATAAGATACATAAAACAACTGTAATATTGTTAGTCATCGGAAGTGATGTAAGATGTGTTGTTCGGGGTTGTTACTGGAGGTGGAGGAGGGTGGAAAGAGCATTGAAAGTGCTCTTCAAAATGGACCATCTAGGCCTCTAGCTTCTAGATTTTTTTAGATAACATGTTCTAGCCTCGCCAAATGACCACAACACATTCCCAAGTATGGAACAGAAAGTAGTTCATCTTGGTGAAGGTTAAATTAGCTCTGCGTGCTCCTCCTGCTTCACTTGCTCTACAGTTGCATTCGGTCCAAAATTTATTGAATGAGGTCCCGACAACTCTTCATCCAACACACTTGTTGCTGCCCACATCCCACACAATGTGCCATGTCCTGTATCCTCACTCCTTTGCGATGAGCGGACCTGCCACAATGTTGAATTCACTGGAACAAGCCCCCTTGACCACCAATTGAGCCTCCCTGGGCACTGCCACCCTTTTCCTCTGAGCACCCTCGACATTTGCCTCTTGTTCTGCCACCTCTGCAACCTATTAAGGCTGCCGAGCTCGAGTGAACCCTTCTCGAGCCACCATGACTTGAAATACTGGGGATGGGAGACAACGCCATCTAGGAGAGACTCACACATCCCTCTAGACTACATGAATTTGGGTTCACACGCGGTGAAGAACAAGACATGCTAGGAGAAGGGTGCATGTTGATCTGCCTGAAACCACAAAATAGTTTCAGTGAGGGAAAATTCACCCCTCCTACAGATAAGACCACCTCTACTCTCTCCAAGATGGACTCCAAGGATCTCAAACTCACCACAACCAAAAAAAAATCTTCGACACCCACCTTGAGAAGGTCACCCACAAGCGAAACGACCACCCAGAGAACAATGCACCCGCCCCATAGACGCCACCAAGCCTGAATGGCCCCAATGAAAGAACTGGTGGGGGTGACTAAGAAATTATCCCTCCAATTCAATAACAAAACCACCAGACCATAATTGCGCATCAAGAGAATCCGTAGATCCCTACTGAACTAGTACTACTCTAGTAAAACTAATTTTCCCCGTCGACTCCTTCATTCCACAGATTTAACTCACATATCAAACCAAACATTGTTAAAGGTAGACCCCCATGAATGCAGGAACCACAGAAAGAACTGTTTACACCCTCTAAACTCACATACCAAGTTTTTTAGTAGAACCAGACTCCACAACTCTCAATGCTAATTGCACACCATAGTTAGGGATCTCCCGAGTGATAATGGGATGTGCCATCGCCCATTAAATCACCACTAACACCATCACCTACAAAATAACATGTGAATGGATGCTTCACACAAGGTTCTTTAAACTCCCCCATACACAAGGTGCTTGACGAGGACTGGGAGGCAAGTCCTTACACCTGAATCCATGCACCCTACATCATATCCCACGCATTCCTTCGGGGATTGTGTTCATTCAGTTCAACACCCTCATCGGGGAATTCGTTTGTCTGTAATGATATTCTTTGCTAAATGATATTGATGATTTAAGGCGTGTAAGATTAGTAATTAATTTTCGATTTCAACATATTTCCTTAGGAGAGAAATAATACATGATTAAAGGTTAAGGCTCTAGATGATGAGGCTTACTTGAAAGTTTAACAGTGTAATTAAATAAGGAAATATATAAACACATGAGAAAATTAATAGGGTGACTATACCTATCATGTAAACTATCAACTTCCTTGTTGGAAAAAGAGGAAGCCATTATGGAAATAAATTGGTAGCTTGATGAGAAAATGGGACTAATAGTATTTTGATGATATAACCTAGTTTCTATATGGACATTAAATAACAATAATGCATTAAATTTAATAATTGGTATTCATCTATTATGCAAGATAATGACTTTGATTTTTTCTAATGAATCATGATGTTTTGCTTCTCTTCATGTAATATTTGTTTATATGATTACCATATTTGTGATTTTATGCTATGAGTTTATGTTAATATTTGGTTTCATTTATTATGTTGATGTGTGTGTGTGTGTGTGTGTGTGTGTGTGAGTGTGTGTGTGAGTGTGTGTGTGTGTATGTGTATGTGTATTTATATGTGTATATATGTATATCTATATGCGTGTGTGTGTGTGTGTGTGTGTCTATATATATATATAATGAAATTTCATGATGTGATGGTATATGGAAATTGCACATAGTCTTTATGGTGAGATGTTAATGATGTCATGTATGAGCATGCAGTACCTTGCTATTTAGGATGTTGTGATAAAAGTGATATTATGTTCTCATGATAATATGTGAGAACTAGCATGTGGATTATGTTCTATGAAATGATTATTTTATGACTATATAAATAAAGCATTAGTTGCATGATGTGAGGTGGTGATTCACACGAAGTCCGCTAATGAGGTAAAGAGGGTTGGTTTATTTTATGACCTCATGGGTGTCCCATCCCTATGAAGGAGATGTAACGTCCTATAGATTTTGGGCAAATACAACCAAATACTTATACTATTGTTTCTTTTTTTCTATGTATAATTATCGGTGGGATATGCTACTATCTTTCGAAGGTTAGGTGACTAATATTAGAGTTGTGATGTTGAAGTCTAAAAGAAGGGATGGAGTTTTGTGTTATAGTTTGATTCATTGGGCTATACCTTAGTGAGTTGTCATGTGATTAGGTGTCTACCAAACTAAATGCTTTCATTGGTTCAGATGAGGTCTTCCAAATTGGTGCTCTCAATAGAATAAAAGGATTTGAACCTCAATCCAAAATTAATTTGAGGAAGAAGAGCCTCAGAGTACTCACATTTTCTATAGGATAGTGATGTAAATTTTAATACCTATTGTGATCACTGGGGTTTCCTTTATACTAGTTACAATAGAGGGTGTTATGTAGAAGATGTGGAAAAATAAATAAATAAATTATAATTTACATGATTAAAGCTAAATTCAAGATGAATTTAATTGAATGGGGGAGTATGTAACACTCATAACAGTTATCGCGCAAAATCTCCATGTTTCCATGCTAGTTGGTAATCATCCTCATCTAAGGAGAAGGAAATTTTGGCTGATCTCTTGGCTATAATGGTCATTTTATGGTCTATATTGTTAATTTTTTACTCTGTTGATTTGATAGAACTATCACGATGAGTCTTCATGTACCTCCTTATGCCACTTCAATAATTAAATGACATTTAGCATTGTGTCAACTTCGTGCCATGATTATTGAAGTGATAGGAGTGCATGCAATACACTAAGTATAGTGGGTGTTACAACCTCCTTTGATGTGAGCTAGCCTCGTATCAAGGTGCAGGGAGGTGGAACGTCCACTCTTGGGCACCACCCTTTGGAGATGCTTTTGGGTGTTAATAACATACAATTTTTTATACTTGTTAAAAAGTATTTCAATATAAAAACTAAAATAAATTATTTGAATATCGATGCCAATTAATTTCTTTGAACATTCTCAATTACTTCATAATAAAAATAATAAAAGAAATATAAGTAATTCATTCAAATTTTTGATATAAAATTAATTTGTATCATTTAAAATAATAATAATAATAATAATAATAAATTCCATGTATGTCATAAATAACATATTTTAATGCACAAGGTTAAGTAATATTAAAATGTATTTAAAGCTATAATATAAACACAAAAAATATTTTAGTATGTACGATGTAGTTCATAAATAAAATATGTGTAATTCATTCAAATTTCTAATATAAAATTAATATGTAACATTTGAAATATTAATAATAAAAAAGAAATCAATGTAAGTCATAAACAAAATATTTTAACTTATAAGGTTAAGTAATATTAACAAGTATTTTAAACTATATTATAAATAGTAAAACATATTATGTGCAATGTAGTTCATAAATACAATATTTCAGTGGCCGTGTAAAGTAGAATATTTCAATTATAATTTTTTTTTTTTTTTTTTTTAAATCAATTCTTATTGTCAAAATAGTTAAAAAAACTCACTATTCTATATTTTAGCCTAGATATATATGGTCAATTTTCTCTAAAACCCAGTTCAGATTTGTTGGAATTGAGATAGAGATCCATATTAAACAATGCGAACCCTTTTTATCAAATCTTGTACTTTAAAAGTGGTTTACACCTTAAAAGATTTAATGTCTCTATAACAAATAAGTTTATAGTTAAAACAGAAAGAAATAATACATCTATAATGATTTAACAATATGATCAAACATACCCGGATGCGGGTGCTCTCGAGGCGCATTTAGGGCGAGTTAATTCTCCGCCGACAGCTGGCTTCACACCTGGCGAGTGGAGCACAACTCCCACGACCTCAATGCAAACGATATGAATGTTATCAGGTGCGGGTACATGATTGCTTTGCATTCAACAATGAATGAGCACCCTGTTCGAGACCCGGCGCAGGGTGTTTTAAACATGGCTCAGGTTCTGGTTTGGGTTATCATTTTCATCGGGTCTCTCCATACCCGTCCGCCTTCTTCTCCACATCCCTGCTCTACTCTGATAGTTGGAAGTCCTGTCTGGAGCCTGCTTCTCACCTGGTTCGCCCATACTTGGTCTTGTTTAACCCCCTTCTCTGGTTTCCATAGCTTATTGATAATGGTGCGTCGCCGTGGTGTTCCTCGTCATGGAGGCATCAGTGGCAGGCGTGGTAGCGTGCAGTCTCCCCCCTAGAACATCACTCCGTTAGCCACAGCTTCCCTGACCTCTGTTCATGGCCGTCCCATTTTGCACAATTCCTTTCAGACGACTCGGTTCAAATTTCATAGTCGGCTTAACAGAACAATTATCTCAGCCAGCATCACGATTATTTTGGCTGAGGAAGAAGATAAGCCCAGTAGCTCAGTCCAAACCTCTCCGTCGCAATCCCAAAATGACAATGAGTTTCAGGAAGACTTGGCTGGAACGGTTTACAAAGGGGATGATATGCAGGAAGCGGGAATGTCGCCAGGTGATTTTGCTCAGCGCAATTCGCCTTCGACCGAGCCGACGCATCCCTCTAGTGGCATTCGGATTTTGGTAGCTCCTCCAGGTGGCGACAACGTGGGAGATGGAGACAATGCGGTAGACATGTGGATGAGCTCTCCTCGCCAGATGGATAAGGATGCTCCGGACTCTCCGCATCATGTCTGATTGCCTTGGTACCGTGCATTCTGTTGGCTTTTTCCCTCCCGATCTTTATCTCATTTTGCTGTGCGTTTCTGGTTCATGTTAATCAGATCCTGTGTCGTGTCCTGGCTGGATTTCACTATTAGCCATTATAGTTCTCTGTTGTGCATTAGGTCATGGCTCAGAAAGCCATTGGTTTTTGTTCAAATTTTGTATCTTGGTATCGGGTTATCAAGGCTATTTGTAAAGCCACAGTTTTGGACTGTTTTTGTAATGGGGATCTCCTCTTTAGTTTGTGCTATTGTCTGTAAGGGATCCAAAAAACATGTTCATGAGTTTTCTCAATCCTGGGAGTGTTCCTACAGGGGTATATGTCTCTCAAGGTCTCAAGTTGCTGGATGGCTTCAGCCTCCTCTGAGGTTTTAACCTATCTGTAAATATTTTTCTCTTTTTTTAATAGAAATAGCCTTTATTTAGAAAAAAAATAACAATATGATCAAACATGAAAATATCACCAATTAAATTTGAAATATGTTAAACACAAATGAAATCGAGTTATACTAAAATAGAGGTAACATTAAAAATTAGATGGAATTAAGTGAAATTTAAGTTTGTAAAAGAAAATGTTAAAATTAATATACCTATATAAATTAAATAACTGATAAATGTCCATACACATTAATTTAAGAAGAACATTAAAATTAATTTAAGTTTGGAAAATAAAATATTAAAATTAATATACTTATATAAATTAAATTACTCTTAAATGTAGATACACATTGATTTATGATGAGGTATTACAACTCTTACTTGAAAAGGGATTTCACAAATGTCTACATTAAAAATGTTTAAAATTAACTAGATTAATCATTTTATTAGTCCCTTGCCTATGAAATACTATATTAATTTAACATTGAAAAATGCATATTAAAATGTTTAACCTTTATAAATATAAATAAATTACCTTATTATTATTATTATGGAAAAATATATATTTTATTAACATTTAATTGGACAAAAATTTAGATATCTAATTTCAGATTTGGTACCCTTTATTCCCAAGTCCCCCATAAATTTGCTGACCTTGAGCACTGGCTGGTATTCACGGGCATCATGTTTTCGGCCACAACTTTTTCAGGATGATCTTGTAATGAAAACCAAGTTGAGTTTACTAATCCTCTTGGCTGTTGAGTTTACTTTCTCTAGGGGGTACAATGTCGGTTGCTTTCTACACTTATTCTCTTAAACGGGCGGAAAGCCCGACAAGGGGAAAGCTAAGGCTATGATTCCATATATATTTTGGGAATTATCAAAAATAAAATAAAAATTCTAGAACATGGGAAAGAAAACATACATCGTTATATATAAGCTTGAAGACGTAAAAATAGACTACAATTTCTCTTGCCTTTCTCTTTCAAGAATAATCCAAGGCGGGGATAAGCAAAATCGATTGAAGAAGGAAGTGGCGCCTCACAACGTTGCAAGAAGTCTTTTGATGACTACCAACACCAACGCAAGATGACGCATACCAGTTAGCGGGCAAAGAAAAGTGAGAAACCCTGGCTCTCTTCTTGTTGCAAGAGCTGCAAGTTAGCTACCACATCTCGGGAGTTTTGAGTGGGACATCAACAGAGAATTTGCTGTCTGAAGTTTGTCGAACGCTGTCTGTGATGATCATGTCGTAAGCGACTTCTTGAAGCTTTTGTACAGAACAAAACTATGACATAAATCTTTGAAATATTTTAGTTGGTGGTATTGGTCGACGGGTAGTTATTAAGTATTAGGGGTTTAAGCAGTGCATTATATTAGATATCATTTTGGGATTCAACTGGGGATTCAACTGGGTTAAGTAAGTCATTCATGTATGACCATTTCCATGAGAGGTAGTTGTAACTAACTAATTTCTCATCATTTTGGAATAGTTCACTTAGCGCTCATTGCATTGGGTGATGCTCAAAGGGGTGAAGAAGTGGGATTTGAAACTAGTGAAATGAATCACATAGCGTCAATCATCACTTTGGGGCTTGCACCCAGTAACAAGACTTCCCGGAAAGTCACCCATCCCAAATTCACTTTCGGGGCTTGCACCGAGTAACCAGGACTTCCTAGGAGGTCACCCATCCCTGATAGCCTCTTGCTCAGTGCTTAACTGTAGAGTTTAATTAATTATTATTTAACGTATAATTGAGGATTGCCATAAATATGGTAGGAGGACACACAAGTAATATGTATAAATATGGTAGGAGGACACACAAGTAATATGTGAGACTTTATGGGGATTTTTTGGGAGCTGGGATAGGGTGGGGTTTTGGGTTCCCTATCGAAATACATAATCGTTATGAAGCCTTCTAAGACTCTGCAACAACTTATGAATGAACCAATTGAATCTGTTGAATGTAAGGAGTCTGGTGACGAACATTTCAAATTTATAGTTGCTGGCAAATGGATTAATTGTATACTATGTTGGTGTAGTTTACTGGGACAATGCTTTCAAGTGACTTGCCCACAATCTGATTAAAAGTTAGTGTCTCGGGCTAGTTTCGACATTGCATGTCCAGTGCTATAGAAGTTTGTGGGGTTTGGATGGTCAGTCTAAAGCTTCCTTTTTTTTGGATGGATCATAAGTGAATGCTTCAGAATGGTGACGATACATATCCTGCATTGTCTATGAATTTGGGTCAACTCTCTGAAAACTAGTTTGGTCGCCTGGCTAAGGTGATTAGTGTAGTGGGTGGCCATTGTTTTCCTTCTGAGGCATTCTATTCTGGTTGGTATCGGGTAAATATTTTTGAAATAGAATTAATTGGCCATCAAGAACGTTCGGTTGCCTTCCATCTCCAATGTGTACTTCATGGACGTGATTTGGTCCGCATCCTCCAGGTGAAGGTGCTTTGGCTTTCCAGAGAGGGTGGTAGCTTTTACAGAGTATTGCCTCGCGACTCTAATGGAGCCTAAGTGTTGAATTTTGCACGAGGCAGTTTGGTAGCGGGATGAGTACCTTTTAAGGGACGATGCGTGGGGCTCGAGATTTTGTGCGGATCTCTTCGAGATTTCTGATTGGACCGAGGAGGACGGCTCTGACACAATTGAAAATTTTAGTATGAAGTGGTTTCCCGCCTTTTCATTGGCCGGATGGGTGAACAATTACTATGGACGTTGGTTGGGACCTACACAACACAAATCTTATATATCAACTCTGTTCAAAATATATCCTTTAAAAAAATCCCAGGTCGATTGGCGTTTTTGGTGTCTTTAGCCTTCAGCTATTTGGCGGGATTTGGGTCTGGTGGGTTTGTTTGAATTCCGGAAAACTCATCATACGACATGGATGGTCAATCATATTTATTTGAAAACTTCATAAATTCATTATTCCGATGAACATAACATTACCATTGCGACGGAGATTGAGGCGGAAAATAGAGATAGAATCCATATTTCCATGTCGATTGGAGAGCCTGTGACTTTTCCAAGCTGCAGGGATGTTATTGGGGCTTCTGCTGATTCTTTTGATCCCAAACTCTGCTCTGGACGCTGCAAGACCAATAAAAACAAAAGGAAGCCAATTAAAGCTCAGGAGGATATACAAGGGTCTACTCTTGGGGTTGACGTATATTGGGATAACGTCGCTAGATTGCAGAAAAGGGTTTTGGTGGGACAGTGGGTTTATGCATCGTTCACCGGGGTACAAATGAAGGATTGGATCCAAAAGTGAGTGTGTTGGTGAATGGTTGGTTTGGCCTACATTTCGTAAAGGAAGAGGATGCTAACAGGATTTTGGATCTGTCTTGGTGAGGGGTCGGGGTTTTTAAATTTTGCAGAGATGGAATATTGGTGTTGATTTGGTTTTGGAATCCAAAAAAGGAGGATTATAAATTACTTGGACTCCTTGAAATTTGGTCAAATAAATGTAAATGTGTTAGAAAACCTGCACAGATGAATCTAGCTAGTAAAGGTTGAACACACAGCTTTGCAGAGCAAAAACATTAAAAGAAAATTGAAAGAAGAAAAGAATGATTCATTAGAAAATATGTTACAATGCTCATTATATAGCATTACTGGGTGAAGATCCCAAGGTAATGAACTATAGTGGTGAAGATCCCAAGGTAATGAACTATAGTGGTGATCAATGAGAAGACTCAACACCTACAACAAGTTCCGGAGATAACTAGTCAGTTGCGGAGTTAAAGAAGGAG
>APFE031130575.1:2182-19926 GCA_000404065.3 Pinus taeda
AGACTAGTTCAGTAGAGCGAACTTGTACGACCTGCCACGAGTCACTGTTTCGACCTTTGGATCTGAAAAATGCACAAAAGAAACTACAGTCCGTCCTCTTTCTGTAACTTCTTACGAAATTTCAATCTAATGCTCAGAGAGAGAGTTATGACGATTTTCCCCAGGTCACCTGTTTTGAATGTAATTCAGGAGTCTGCGAAAAGACCAACTTCCTTAGATCATATCTCCGCCAATATCACGCAAAAAGCTCTGAAATTCGGACCCAAGGTTCAGCGCGATTTCTTCTCAAATGGGTTTTTTTTGCGACTTCCGAAACGTCAGAGAAAAGAAGTTATAGCGAAAATGCCACGATGACCTGTTTGGAGCAGCGAAACCCTAGAATCCAAAGCTCTGATACCAAATGTTATGAAACCAGCTCAAAAAATATAGAAAAGATAGATCAACGCCTTAGAATTCAGCCTCTTCGAGGGGGCAACCTCCTTTACATTACATAAATGAACAATTCTTGGATGATTCAAATGACAAAACCTCCTTTCTATATATAGGAGTCTAAGGAGTCACAATATAACCCAGCCGACCTACAATAATAATATAAAGCCACAAAAATAACAATAAAGGGATTCTATGGGGCACAATATGGGGGCAATAGGGGCACAACAATATTAATAAGGGGTATAACTACAATAGTAATGGGGTAATCACTAGTATTATAGGGACCCAACAAGAGGAGAATTTTGAGACTGTTTAGTTCGGCATAATTATTTTTCCCCTACCTAGTCCCATTTTCATTTTGAAGTAATGGTTTTCATTTAAGTATTGCACCACCACCACATTGACCTTTTTGGGATGATCCATTAAAATATGCCTAAGGAAAATAATGATGATCAATAGTTGCATTAATTACATTACATGTATTTTGATGTTGGTCCTCATTAAGAATCAAATTATAAATAACATTTATTTGGGCACTGATAAGATCCTAATTCTTGAATGATTCTTGGAAAATTTTCTGATTCCTACCGAACCAGATGTCCCAGCAGACCAACAGAGGAATATTTCTAAGTTTTGGAGGTTGAGTCACGTCCCACCATGTTTTCCAAGCTTCACTAAGAGAGTCTCCCTTCCATCTTATATGTATTGTCGTTGACTGATATAATAAGTTTCATATTTGTGCATAGAAAGAAACGGTGTAAAAATAAGTGGTTTACTACCTCCTCACTATTCTGGAACATCGCACACTATGATGGGCCCTAAAAGGATCCACGCTTCAAATTGTCCCCAGTTAGAACCTTATTTTCTAGCAGGCACCACATCAAGAGTTTAGATTTATCATGTCTTTTTAATTTCCATAGCGGTCTCCACCACCAGGAAAAATATTCAGGTTCATGATCTGCATATATAAATTTATAACCTTCTTTTGCAGAATATCTTCTGTCAAGAGATTGAGTCTAGATGAGTTCATCCTCACGATCAAGCTTTCTAATTTGAGATGTAGATAGAGAATTTGTGTAATAAATCTATACTTGATGCCAATGAGTTGGAAGCTGAAGATCTTGTGTCAATACCCATTTTTTCCCAAAAATGGTAGAGTTTTCCCTATCAACAACCTGGTTTAATGTCTTTTTTCCCATTTCTGCTACAATTTGTATCAATTTTGGGGGAAGAACATGAGTAGTGCCACTTCTAGCATATGAACCAGTTCCAATTTGTACCTTCACTCTAGGTCCCACATACCGGGCCAGTCCCGATAAAGCCAAAGGAAATTTGAACCACCCTCCAAATTGTCGAGACAATTGATTTGTTCCTATTTGGTAGCGTGATCCATTCCTCTCAAGAGAGAGGGTCAATATACTTCATTTTTACTACTTTAGTCCAAAGGATCTCTGAGGTTATCAGTTGCCATCCTAATTTCGCGGCTAGAGCTTGTAAAAAACAAAATAGATTTTTCATCCCCCAGCCTCCCCATGTCTTTGGGAGAGAAATTCAATCCCATTTTACCCATGCAAAAATTCCGCTTTCCTTCTTACCTCGCCAAAGAAAACTGCAACATATTTGTTGTATTTTGAGAAGGATTCCCTTTGGGGTCCAAGATAAGGACATCTAGTAAACAGGGATGGCCTCCAAGATAGATTTGACAAGTACCAATCTTCCCACTCGCGATAACCATCGATGATACCATGCATTTATCTGACTCTCAATTTTTGCCAAGAGCCACATCCAATCTGCTATTTTGTAATCATTTGGCTTGAGTCTAAATCCCAAATATTTTAAACCCTCCTCAATTTCAAATAGACGATAAGGGAAGCGAGCCTATGCATAATCCACTAATAATATAACTAATTTAAAATAGTTTAAAATAAATTATTCTAATTTTATTAATGATTTTAAATAAAGAAAATTTATTTTCAATTTATTTTTTATTTACATTTGTTTGGAATTTTTATTATTATTATTTATATTTCTTTGATTTTATTTATCTGGATTTTTATTAGAAAATATGAAAATTATGTTTATATCTTTTATTTTTTTCAAAGGTGGGAAAACCTATCATAACTTAGTTGTCCAACCAATAGTGAGGACAACCATCTCTCGTTGATATCCACGAATGCAAGCTGACTCATCACCATTATTCAAGAAAAACCACGTCACCTAGAATAACCCACTAGTGGTCCGTAAGGGGGCAAGCTTTCCCTCATGCTAGATGCCTTTGGGTCTTGGGTCGTTAACCTATTTCCTTATGTCCAAGGAAGACGAGCTCTTAGCCAAGAAGAAGCTTATATTTTAATTTTACTTCACATATTTTATTTTTATATAAATAAGATGTGGTTAAAAAAATAAAAATAAAAATCGTATAATATTGGTTTTTGTATTATTTATTAATCATCTTAATGTTTTTATTTTTAATAAAATATAATATATGGAGATAAGTATTTATATTTAAACAAAATTTGAAATATGAAAGATATGCTTATATTTTAATTTTACTTTGCATATTTTATTTTTATATAATAAAATGTGAATTTAAATTTAAAAATCATATTAATTTTTTGTAATATTGTTATTTGTAATATTTTGTTAATCACATTATTGTTTTCATTTAAAAAATAAAAATAAAATGTATGGAGATAAATATTTATATTTAAACTCATTTGTGTTGAGCGAGAAGAAAAACCAAGATGCATCTTCTCAGATATTGAGATATTGGCTGAGTTGGTTGATTGGGTGCCCAATACAAGACACAAACATGGGAGCTTCAACCATATGCACATAGTGTACATGTATTACCTCCTCTCCATGGAGCATCTGCACTAGCACATAACAGACATAATTCAACACCTATAATGCATAGAGGAACACCTTGAAATTCCTCCCACTATTGGTTTCTCAATAGGCAACAACAAGGAGTTGATCCTAGTCACAAAAACAAATTCGTACCTCTTTTCCTAGTCTATTTACTCTCATTATGTGTTTGTTTTCTCAGTTTCTTGTTTACTTGATTTGTTTTCATGGCCTTAAAGGTTGTATATTAGCATATATATGACATATTTTGAACTCTTGTGTAGGCTTTTGTGTTTTGTCTCTATTCAGAGAGTACATTTTATAATATGGTTGAATTTCCCCAATGAACGACCTATCTAAAACCTTCAACTTTTTTCATGTAACTTTTTTGTTTATATTTTATATTATATAATATAATTATAAAAAAAATCCAAATATTGGGGTTTGTCTTGATGGAGTGGAGGTTTGGTATGAACTATAGCTCTCGACCTTTTTCCACTACTAGCCTAGGTCATAGATTCAGCTATGAAGAGCCACAATGGTATGGAATGAGAGCCTGTAGATCTTGCATGGGGGTCAATAGCTATTTGAATCAGGTTTTGGCTACGACAAAGTGGCTATCCTTTTGTAGCAGGTATGGATTTGCAAGTCTTGGAAGGCACAAAGGTTCAATGCAGTAGTTGGATCTCGAAGATGGGGTCAGTGATTAGTCACCCCCTCATGGAAACTTGTTTCATGTACGAGGTTCTACAGGAGATTGGCCGGTTTTTTCCCAGCTAGATCTGTGGCTTGACCGAGCTCAACCATATCTAGTGATGCAATCGGAGGTTTTTGAAAAATATCAAGTTTCCATTATTGATCGATTATTTGTGTTGTGAGGTATAATCTACAAAGTGGGTCTAAATCATAAGGTTAAGCATGTAGAGAGGATCTATTCAAGCCCAAATTTGAATCAATCATTTATAGATCCACTCAAAAATACCTTAGATTTGGCGGACCCCTTGGTGATACAATAGAGAAATGAAACTTTTCAAGATTTTATTAAAAACCTAAACAAAAAACCCTTAATTTTTTGGATTAGTGAACAAGACTTCATGGAATATCTAAAGCATACCATTTAGATCTTATTGAGCATACCTGCAAATTGTTAGATGTTGGAATACGAAGGAAAGGTGCTTCAAAATTAGTACCATTTTAGACAATATGGAGTAGGAAAAGACTCGACAATTTCTCACTGAGAATGAGGGGAGAGTCTTCTAATATTCCAAAGAAACCCAGTGGATCTACTTGATTCAAAGACGCCCTTAAAGGGATGGTTGATGCTTCAGTCCAACCTGATCAAAACCTCAATACTCCAAGTCCTTATATTGTGGAACAACTAAATCAAGTCCTGATAATGGAAGTAGTGTTGGAAAATGTAACTAGTGTCAGTCTTCATAATGAAAGAAAAATTATTATTGAATTTATTTATTTATTATTCTATTCTTGATCAAGCATGTTCTTCATGCTTTAGGAGTCAAAAAGAGTCAAAATAATATGTATTTGAGTCATTTCATTTGACATTTGATATTTGAAAAGATAGAAAACGGATTTTTATTTTAGTTAATAAAAATCAGCCAAAAGGTTCGGGTCGGTTGTCTCTCAATCAAGTCATCTTGTATAGCTATTGGACATCTCTTGGACAACCATTTAAAGACACATAATCAAGCTCTTTTGGAGGACAAATAAGTGAGAAGGAAGAAGTTAAATCTCTAGAATAATCAAAAGACATATAGGATGAAATTTCAACAGTAAGAAGAATTCAAGAAACCAAATTCTCTTCCATAACTTTTACATGTGCGATTTCTCTGAAATTATGTGATAGGGACGAAAAATCTGAAGTATCCTGTAGTGTATGAAAAGGACAAAAAATCTGAAGAATCCTGCAATCTATAACAGGGTCAAGAATATGAGTTTTTCCTGAAGTTGGTAACATGGCTGAGACCTTAGCAACTTGACCGAAGTTTGAGAAGGGTTGAATATATCTTGAGCAGAAAGGAGGTTGAATACATTAGCTTTTGACTTTAGAGAAGGGATGACTTGGAACCTTTGAGGGAGTCTTTGGTCTTGGGTTGGATATCTCACTTTGACCTGATTCATTAAGAAGAGGATTGTTTGGTTTTCCACCTTGTGGTGTTTTTCCCTGGCTTGAAAGCTAAATTTTTGTGTCTCTTGCTTCTTTGTCATCATGGAAGACTACTATTGTGTAATGGGACATGTATTCCAAGCTAAATTGTGGGGAAAATATCACATTGGGGTCACTTTTGGTTCACTTATGGCTATGGAAATTGGCAAAGGAAAAGAGACATTAATTGGCATTTATTTATGACAAATAAAGGAAAATAGGAGAAAAGGAAAGTGAAGAGACACAAATTCGCATGCTAAGAAAATTAGAGGAAAATGGAGGAAAATGAAGAAAAAGGAGACATCAGTGATAAAAAGGAACCTAAGAATCAGCTCACATCTTTTGCCCATCTTTGGAGCGGGTGTATCAAAGGAAAGAGAACAAGCACTTGGACAAGCACGCAAAGGAAGGAAAAAGGAAAGCAAAGGATAAGCAAGGAAAGCAAGGAGAAGGTTGGAGCAACAACTTCAACTAGAATATTTCACAGGTAACAGGTTTCATATATGATTTCCTAGCTGAGGTGTGAATGCATGGTACATGCATTTTCTTATTTTTTTCATTTGTTGTCATTGGCATGGGTTTTTCCTGGTTCGACAGTGGTTTCAACTTTGTCTTGCCATTTCTTGGATAGCCATGGTGTGATGAGATTCATTATTAGTTGAGCTTTGGATTGCTGAAATGTTTTGGAACCGGGTGAGGTGGTCTCAGGAAAATTCCCAAGGGTTGGGAAGCCCTTGACATGTGGGTGGAGACATGAAAATTCCTCAAGCTATGGTGAAGAAACTATGAGGCATCCAAGCTCAATTTGGTTTTGCGATCTCGGGACTAGTTTAGGTGAGATCACAGTAGGTTGAAGGTGGAGGTGGTTTAACCTCTAGAGTCCCTGGTTGATTATGTCCTTGTTTATCCCATTAGATCCCACATTCATGCTTGGAATATGGCACAAGGGTGATTGGCTAAAAGAAATATTTGGTTAAGCTCAATCTATGGTTGGGTGGTATGTGGAAGCCCCTAACTTGGTTGGCTTTTTCATAAGTTAATAAGAGTTATTTTCCTATTGTAGTCTATGAGCACTTGTATTTGTTATTATGTCAATTTGATGGATGTTCTATCATGGTTAATACTATGGTTATATGTTGGTTATAAGCATGGTTCTATGATGTGCTCTAGTTATGGCTATTGTTCATGATTTAGAAGGTATGTGAATGGTTGATGAATACATGGAGTAATAAGTGTTGTTCTACTTGAGAGGGAATTAGAACTACTTGCTGATTCTCGGATGAAGTTCGACACTTGAGATCAGATATGCATTCATGACTTGTAGCTTCTATGTTTGATGAAATTCCTATCATGGCTAGGCGTGGTTAGGTCAAGTTTTTGTTCAAGTATTGAATGATTAGCATTATTAGCATCTTATTTATGCTTCTAGAAAGCTATAGGAAGTTCTAGGTAGTGGTATGCAGACTAGATTAAAAAGTGCCTCAGATACTAGAACCGCAGGCACATGATTGGAGTTGTTGGACCATAACTACATGGAGGCAAACCTGTGAGTGTATTTATAGCCTCATAACCACATGGAAGCAGTGTCAAGGGTGTGGTTTTGGGTCTAGGTCAGTGAAAAAAGTTTCCAACTCAGGGATTGGTCACCTGGGGTGGTTTAGCTCCTTGGTGGTCTGTAGCCCCTAAGGAAGGTCAGAAAAGTTTCAGTTGGTAGGCCCCACTTTCTTAACTAGATCTTGGAGGTCGGGTCATGTCATAGTGCCACTCATCTCATGCTTACCCTAATAAGCATGTGAAATTGGGTAAATGTGGGAGGAGGCATTACAGGGTGGTATCAAAGCTTCTAGGTTCAAATGCTTGGACTGGATGGGCTAAATGTATATGGTTATGAATTCAGAGAAGGTAAAACATGAATCATGGTGGTTATGATGTAGTTTAAGCCATCATGATGCTATTGGTATGTTATGATACTGATATGTTGGCTGAGATGGAGGAGGAGATGCAGATTATCAGAGCGAGGTTGCAACATTGGACCTTGGGGCAAGAGCAGATCATCATACATGTTTGTATGTTGGGCATGCATGTATGATGGTTAATGGTTTTTATATGCATTATGGTTATATACATGCTTGTAATTCTATTGTTGTTGTGGTTACATGCATGATAGATGCTAATTAATCGGTGCGTCATTTGCACGTGTGTCGGTTAGTCATGTATGGTAGTTAACTTCTTGTTATATGCATTGCGGTCATACACATGATGATTATGGTCATAGAATTTAAGATCTTGATGTTATATGTATCATGTTAATATGAATTGGCCTTTGTAGATGGTTATGGTCATGATATTCAGGTTTGAGTCAATATATTTGTGATATTGTGTCATACTAATTTGCACTGACTGGTGCAGATGTGATAGTCTCCCTTGAGATACATTGAGGTATGAGTTTGATTATGTTGTCTATTTGGTTTAGCTAATATGGTATGTTTGCAGAAAATAGAAGATCAACAATGAAGAGAAGAGTAGTGGATTACAGTTCACATGACTCTCCTTAAAGACCTAACGTGAAATCTACAGAATGGAAAAGTGCCATGATTATGTGGCATGTTTTCAAGTACAAAACGTATGAAAAATGAAAATAAAGTTTTGGAAAGTGTGGTTAAATTTAGTAGAGATTTGGAAATCAAACCATTATAGTAGTTGGCTCCTTCTGACTTAGTGTGGACCGTGGATAGTAAGAGGTTATTTTTACAAGTTGTTTGAATGTTTGATTAATTGCATGATATGAGTATGTGTTTATAAGATTGCATGAAGGCATGATCTTGTTCTAAGATGGTTGTACTAACACAATATGTGTTGAGATAGCTAATATGCACTTGAATGAAAGTGGGTGCTATTTGTAGTATTATTACTAATGACTGTGAGTTGAATGCAGATTATTACATGGTTACTAGTCTTGGTAAAGGTTTATTTAAAATTAATAGACACAATGTCTTGATATTTGGAACATGTGGCTGACATGTGTGAACAGTTGCAGAGGAACATGCTTGGTATTAGCATGGCAAGATAACAATTGATTTTTTTATATAACTAACAATAAAGTGATGTCATAGCACATAATAAGACTCAATTGCAACAAGGAAAAATTTAAAAGAAGGGAATTGGGTGAGAATTTTTTTTGGTTTGTTTGGAAACCACAATTCCAAACAAATGAGTGCTTTGCATGAATACAAGTAGTCTTCTTAACCTTGATTTTATCTGACATTATGTGGATAATGTGATATATTCATGAACATGTATTTGACATGTATAATAGCCAATTTTTAGTTATGGATGGATTCGTCAAGGAATTGTAGTCTCTTGAGAGATGTTGAAAATAGCAACAAGAAATGATAAAAATAGAACCCAGAATATTCCAATTTTAATTTGTCCTTGAATTAAAATTCGAATTTAGTCTCACCAGCTGCTTGAAAGATAATTAATTAATTCATATTGAGTTAATTAGTTGGAGAAATTCAAGTTAGAAGTCTTTCTGCAGTCATGCAACAATTATCCCTTTAATTAAGGAGATTATCCCTTAATTAAGGAGATAAAGTTGAGTTATATTTTAGTTGTAATTAGTTAGCTCAATTTACTGAGTTAAGTCCAGTTAAATTAGTTCCAAACTGTTTGAGGAACTAATTGTGAGTTATCATCCAGTTGATGCATGCATGCACTCAACCAGTGTACTCTAGATAACTGAAGATTCACTCATCATAAACTCATGCATGTCTGTTCTGAGAAAGACCTAGTTGAGCTAAATGTCAAGGATAGTGTACTATCAGTTGCATGTTTTCTCCTATAAAGGAAACTCATCCATGCATAAGGATCAATGCATAGGAGGATTGTGCAATTTTACAAGGTGTGAGATCAATGTGAGAGATTAGTGTTACACTTGGTAACAGGAGGATCACCCACGAGAAACTGTGCAAGGAAATAGGAGCTTGGAGGGCAGAGGAGAAGGCTTGTGAGAAGCTTTGATTGCTTGTGAGCATCCAAGAGGATTGTACTGAGAGCGGGCTAGTTGTGAGAGCTAAGGCTTTGTATAATTCGATGTATTTCCACCTTGTATGATAATACAGATAGTGGGGTTTTTAGCTGAGGCTTTCCCCTGAGCATTTTTTGTGTTTCATGTGTATTGATTCTTCTTCTTATGGTTATATGTGTTCAGCTCTGATTCAGCTCAATCTTTAAGCTTCCACAATTTTGATAGTAGAAGTAGATTATAGTATTTTTCTTTGGTATATTGCATTATCAAGTTAATCTATAGTCAGATTTTCTACATAGATCTCAGAGGTAGATTTGTAGAGAATTTGTAGGAAATTCTACATGGTATTTGAGCTAAGTTTATCGGAGTTGTGAACAGTATATGGAGAAGAGAATTCGAAGTTTGAAGTTCGGGGTTGCAGGTGCAAATCGAATTCTTATCATACTTCAAGGTTTGCCAATGGCATTCTATGGCTTGAGACTTCAATATGCCTTGGAAGGCAACTCAAATTACATAGCATGGAAAGATTGCATGGAGGTTGTATTAGAAGACAACAGCTTGAAGGATTTCATTGATCAAGAAATCTCAAAGCCAAGTTCAACTAATGCACAAGAGTTGGCTGAATGGAAGAAGTGTGTGGCGATGGCGAGATAGATCATCCTTGAGGGAGTTCGAGACCATATTGTCTCAAGTCTCCATGGGAAGGATACTCCATATTCAATGTGGAAGACATTGAAGGACCTCTACCAGAATAGTAGCGACCATAGGAAATTGGCACTCAAGGATAAGCTTCGAAGAATCAAGATGGAGAATGGAGATACTATTTCCACATATCTGAACAAGTTCACCACTTGCAGAGATGAGCTTGGAAGTGTGGGAATAACTATTGTTGATGATGACATGGTGAGCCTCACTCTCCTTGGCCTTCCAAAGAGCTGGAATAGCTACCAATACTCTGTGAATGGAAGGGAGAAACTGCCGGATTGGGAACAACTATGGTTGGATCTCATGCAGGAGGAGATCAGGAGGAGCACACAGGATGGTTCTTCATCCAAGGATGATGATGAAGAAAATCTGGCCTTAGCGAGTAAGGAAAGGAAAGGGAAGGGGAAGGATTCCATTCGAAATTGAATTCTTCTCATGGAGGGGAGAAGGGTGACAAGTCTAAAGTGAGATGCTTTAATTGTAATGAGATGGGTCATTATGTGACTAATTGCCCATTGAAGAAATCCAAGAAGGGATCCTCGGAAGGATCGGAAGGTGAGGCATTAGCCTCTCAGTTCGAAATGGACTTTACTCTCATCGCATGCATGGTGTCATCAAAGATGGGTTGTGGTTGGTTTCTTGATAGTGGAGCCTCATTCCACATGACTAGCGATAAAAGTTTATTCAGTATCTTGGGGGATAAATACCACAAGATTCGCATAGAGATGGGTGACAACGAAAGGTTTAGTCTTTCAGGAGTGGGAATTGTTGCTTTTCAGAGGGAGCATGGAGCTTCTATCACCCTGACCGATGTGAAGTATGTGCCTGGACTAAAGAAGAACTTGGTATCGGTCGTGATGTTGGAGGACAAAGGCTACAATGTTGTTTCTAATAAGGGAAAGGTTTTCCTTAGACACATCACCACGAGACAGATGAATTAGATCATTTCACAAGTCAAGAACCTATATGCTCTCAAGGTTCAAGATGCATGTAAAGCCTTAAGGAGCAAGGCAAATGTTAGAGACTTGGTGGTTGAGAGGGAGAGTAAATTACCTCTTAACATGCAGTTCCAGAAGAAGTCTCAGAAAATTGTAGAGGAGCCACAATTGGAGAAGTGGGCAAAGGATCACATGAAGCCATACCTCAAGGTGTGAGGTGGGGCGATGTGAAGTGATAGTCCCAAGAAGGCTGAAATTGGGCAGGGTCCATTGAGAGGTTTTATCTCATGGATCGTACCTTACTACAGGAGCCAAAAGTACATAGTAGCGGGAGGAATCAATGGGATTGATGTAGTCAAATATCAAAGTGACAGAGGCTAGAGAAGTCAGACACTGAAGAGTGCAAAGAAGGATTGACAAAAGTACGGAAAGGATGAGTGAGCAAAAGCACAAAGTTTTCAGTCGATAAAGGCAATAGTGGTCAGAGACTTTGATGACAGAGGCATCATTTTGATTCAAGTTAGATTTTTTGTTTCTGAAATTGCTGGAGCAACAACACTTGAGAGAAGTGTTGCATGCAGAACATTCCAAAGGTTTAGGATCAGGATCAAGTTGAATTCCTTTCTTGTTGAGAGGGAGTGTTGAAAATAGCAACAAGAAATGATAAAAATAGAATCCAGAATATTCCAATTTTAATTTGTCCTTGAATTAAAATTTGAATTTAGTCTCACCAACTGCTTAAAAAATAGTTAATTAATTCATCTTGAATTAATTAGTTGGAGAAATTCAAGTTAGAAGTCTTTCTGCATTCATGCAAAAGTTATCCCTTAAATTAAGGAGATTATACCTTAACTAAGGAGATAAGATTGAGTAATATTTGAGTTGTAATTAGTTAGCTCAGTTTACTGAATTAGGTCCAGTTAAATTAGTTCCAAACTGTTTGAGGAACTAATTGTGAGTTATCAGTCAGTTAATGCATGCATGCACTCAACCAATGTACTCCAAGTAATTGAATATTCACTCATTAGAAACTCATGCATGTCTGTTCTGAGAAAGACCCAGTTGAGCTAAATGTCAAGGACAATGTACTATCAGTTGCATGTTTTCTCCTATAAAGGAAATTCATGCATGTAGAAGGATTAATGCATAAGAGGATTGCGCAGTTTTAAAAGGTGTGAGAGATCAGTGTTACACTTGGTAATAGGAGGATCACCCAGGAGAAAATGCACAAGGAAATAGGAGCTTGGAGAGCGGAGGAGAAGGCTTGTGAGAAGCTTTGATTGCCTATGAGCATCCAAGAGGATTGTACTGAGAGTTGGCTAGCTGTGAGAGCTAAGGCTTTGTATAATTCTGATGTATTTCCACCTTGTATGATAATACAGATAGTGGGGTTTTTAGCTGAGGCTTTTCCCGGAGTATTTTTTGTGTTTCATGTGTATTGATTCTTCTTCTTACGGTTATATATGTTCAGCTTTGATTCAGCTCGATCTTTAAGCTTCCACATGTTTGATAGTAGAAGTAGATTATAGTATTTTTCTTTGGTATATTTCATTATCGAATCAATCTACAGTCTGATTTTCTACATAGATCTCAGAGGTAGATTTGTAGAGAATTTGCAAGAAATTCTACAAGAGATGATATATGCACGTGTTCAATTACAAGGTAACGTACTCGATACAACAAGGTAAGGTAGCTGGTATATTGTTATGTTTATTTATGCACTGACAGTTGTGTGTTTATGACAATATGATGCAAGGGATTGCATGGAAAATGACACTTCCATGAAATATTGAAGAAGGCTCAGGTTAAGCTTTCCCTTAGAAGCATTGGGTACCATGGGGATTGAGTCATGGTATTTGTTGGGAGTTTTGTGCTTTCAATTCTTTGTGATTTGTTTACGCTTGATTTGCAGTTTTGTTTATTTTTGGTGCATGGGCATAACACTTTGTTTATGGTGTCATATTACTCTTCGTTTTTCATGGTTTTCTTCTTTATTTCTTCTTGTTCTTGCCTTTTATGTTTTGAGGATATTGAGAATTGGTTGGGGAAATATGACACATAATGGAGCTCGGGGAGAGTTGAATGAAACCCAGTAGGTAATTGAAGACTCAAATGGATCCCTATGCATGTAAAGGGAAGTTGAAGGCAAGAATATGACAGATAGTTAGGTTGGTTGGGTCCACTGAGGAAAATGTATGGTGAAAGGACAGTCATGAGAAAGGTAACATGAAAGGTAAGGTAAATGGCTTTGAGGCATCAAATGCCTTGGCTATGTTGGGAATTGTTGTTCTTAAGGTTGTGCATGTTGTGCACAAGTAAAGGGAGTTCTCTTAACCTTGACCTTATGATATCTGGTAATTATGTTGTGATCATGATTATGCTAATGTTTATATATATTTATGCTAATGTTTATCTATATAGGTTCATTAGGGATCATGCTTATGGAGGAATGATTGCTTATGTAGGTGAATGGCATGAAGAGGTTCCTAGTTTCTCGGGAATCAAGTGGGCATAGTAGCCCTAACAGATCTATGAGGTTAGTATCATGTGGATATGATTTTGATATTATGTGCTTATAATATGCCTATGTTTATGTTATGGGCAAACTATGTTGAGGGATACATTAATTGAGTTAAAGCAATGTAATTTACGGCATGTTGGAACAAGCATGGATAAGTGGAAAGAAACCACTGACCTGGGATTTGGGTTGTGGATGCACGCAGTAAGGTGTGGGAATCGTCAGTCAATATGTCAAATGCATGCACTCATAAATCTGTTGGATGAAGTTACATTATTAAAAACTCATTTTGACTATGTTTCCTGTCATCACATTTATAAGGAAAGGAACCAACTTTCTGACAGTCTATCCAAGGAAGTAGTGTAATAGGTATTTGGTAATTGGATGATCATAAAAAAAAAACGGTCTAAATCACTATCAATATTATCACAGACCTTTTTTTTAGAACCAAACACGGGATACAACTCCCACATGATCCCTCACATGCAAATTCAGGACAGATACTTTTTTTGATATACCAATGTAATTCATGTTAGACCGATAACGTAAGTAACTTTTGATTATTTCTCGTGAACTTGGTACTTGTTTTATCCTATCATATTGGATATATTTTCTAGCAACATGATCAACCATGATCACCTTTTTTGAGATAAGCCCACTGAAGCATCTACAACATGTAATTTTCAATATTTTATATAATAAAAGTTATGAATTTTCCTTGGGGAAAAATTATATTATTAAATAACAAAAAATTACACTTATAATTCACATTTATTTTAAGACCTTGCCTCTAATATATTAATTTTAATTTGATTTTTTTATTTATAAATAGAATGTTTATATTTATGTTATATAAGTTGGATTTCATGGCCAAAACCATTTACATAAGATAGTACACAACTTTTTTTTTGTGATATCAACAACTTCCACATTCCAGTAAATCCAAAGTAGAGATTTTTTTTCCTCTATGAACCCTCTCAACTAAAATTCTACATTGATACCTTCCATAAACCCTACAAAACTGACCCAAAAACAAAACATATTTGTATTACATTCACAATTTGAAAATTTAAGCAGGACTTGAAGGCCCAACCTCATCGATTCCTAGCCAAAGCACCTCTTTCCCTTGGATCATTCCATCGCTTGATGAAGCACTGCCATCTTGTTCTTGCCACACCTCTGCATCAGCTTTTGTCTTACCTAACATAAAATCTCGACCACATGCAAAGAGATCAAAGCCTGAGACCTTCACCAATTTTGATAATAGCTTAGCCTCCAAGCTTGTGAATTTCCTCTCAATTCTTGCTTGTAACCACTCGGACTTCTTCTATTCCAAATTGGATATCATCTCCTTCTCATTTTTTATAAGATCCAACCTTCTGGAGAGAAGCTCCATCCTTCCCATCAACAACTTGAATAGAATATCCATAGATTTCTTCCAGCGGACCAATTTAGGTTCCGTAGCTTGACCCTCATCTGACGTCATTACTAAACACTCCAGTTTTAAATAGAGATGATGAATACACCAAGAGATGAGGGAAGAATATGGCCATATACCAAGATATATTTGCATAAATAACAAATTTTCAACACCCCTCCCGAGTCTGGATATTGATGGATCCATTAAAACCATATCTCCATAGATCCAAGTAATTGATACAAACTTGAGCTTTTCAATGCAGATGACCAACATGTCTCCATGTGAATTTAAGAATGACATAATAAGGGAATATGATTGGATCTACAATATTATTGAATTCATATGAACTCCATTAAAACTAAATGTTGAAGTCGTCCATCTATCCAACTGCATGGGATTGATGTGTTTGGAAGGAAATGAAAGGTACATCAAATTACCGCATGAAGACAAATTCTCATGATAGAATCTAGGTGGATAAACCTTGATAATCAAATCAATTCCAACGTTCATAAGAAGTTGGACTGATGCAGACTCACTATTCAAGAGATGACCAATAATAATGATTCTTTTTTTCATATTTATGGAGTTTTGTGTTAAGACACGGGAGAAAAAATCTCTCTCTCATCATTTATTTCAAGGATTTTTGGCTGTAGCTCCACCCCACAGTGTTTGAGAAGGATACCTGCAAGATGGTTGAGGGAGCACTGGTATTGATGCGGGGAGTTCGGATTGGAACTCTGTACAAGATGCAAAGTAGCATTGTTGTTGATGGGTGCAATAGTTCTATGGTTCCTGAAAGTGGAGCTGAAAATCTAGTGGTCTCTGGAGAGAAGACCATGCTATGGAATCAAAGGCTTGGACATATTGGACAGAAGGGCCTTCGAATACTTCATGATAAAGGTATGGTAGAAGGTATGAGTAATAGCTCTCTAGATTTTGATTTTTGTGAAAATTGTGTATATGGGATGCAGAATCGAGTGAGTTTCCCCTCTGGTGGTAAGAGGGTGAAAAAAATATTAGAACTTTTGCACAGTGATGTGTTTGGACCTGTGAAGGTTCCATCACTGGGTAACTTTGTGTACTATGTATCATTTATAGATTATTTCTCAAGGAATACATGGATATATTGGAGAGAAGGGCCTTCAAATACTTCATGGTAAAGTTATGGTAGGAGGCATGAGGAATAGCTCTCTGGATTTTGATTTCTATGAAAATTGTGTACATGGGAAGCAGAATCGAGTGAGTTTCCCCTCTGGTGGTAAGAGGGTGAAACAGATATTAAAACTTGTGCACAGTGATGTTTTTGGACCTATGAAGGTTCCATCACTGGGTAAGTCTGTGTACTATGTATTATTTATAGATGACTTCTCAAGGAATACATGGATATATTTCCTTAAGAAGAAATCTAAAGTATTTGACAATTTTAAAGAATTTAAGGCTCCGGTGGAAAACGAGATAGAGAAGAAGATAAAGGTGTTGAGGACATATAAAGATGGAGTGTTTTGCAGTAAGGAATTTGAAGAATTCTGCAAGAAGTGTGGTATAGCACGACAGAAGACTACTCCATACACACCTTAGCAAAATGGAGTTACAAAAAGAATGAAAAATACGTTGATGGAAAGGGCAAGAAGCATGCTTAGTGGTGCCAAGTTAGGAAAAGAATTTTGGGTAGAGGCAATGGAGACAACATGTTACCTGGTCAACAGATCACCTTCATCAGCATTGGAGGATAAGACTCCACAAGACGTATGGACTAGTAAGAAACCATCTCTTTCACATCTAAGGGTATTTGGATGTGATGCATATGTACATGCTCCAAAGGAGAAACGAACCAAGTTGGGTAGTAAATATGAAAAGTGCATCTTTATTGGGTACAAGGATGGTTTAAAGGGTTATAAGTCTTAGAACCCAGTAACAAGGAAGGTTTTGTACATCTGAGATGTGGTGTTCAGAGAGGTGAAAGATGTTATTAAACATGAAGTCCAACCAAAGGAACTTGAGAAGATAGAGTTTGAGCTAAAGGAGGAAGAATTAGACTCTACAACAGAGGAGGAATCAGAAAATGAAGAGCCACAAACTCCGAGTGTGAGAAGATTAGTTCGAGAAAAAAGGTAGCTAGAAAGGTATAGTCCATCTACTTTATATTCAAATTTTGTTTTATATATTACTGATGATGATCCCAGAACTGTGAAGGAAGCAATAGATTCAGAGGATGGAAAACTCTGGAAAGAGGCCATGGTTGATGAAATGGCATCTTTGCACAAAAATGAGGCTTGGGATCTGGTGGAGTTGCTGGCAGGAAGGAAACCCATTGGCAGCAAATGGGTGTTCAAGATGAAGACAAATACAGAAGGAAAGGTGGAGAAATACAAAGATTTGTTGGTAGCAAAAGGTTATTCCCAGGTGCCGAGAATTGATTTTGGTGATATTTTTTCTCCTGTTGCCAAGGTAACTTCCATTAGATTACTTTTACTTGTTGTTGCTGCTTTTGATTTTGAGGTAGAACAGATGGATGTGAAGATAACATTTCTTCATGGGGATCTGGAAGAGGAGCTCTACATGAAGCAACCTGAAGGCTTTGTGGTGAAGGGTAAGAAAGAATTGGTATGCAAGTTAAAGAAGTCTCTGTATGGGTTAAAACAGTCACCAAGGATGTGGTATCAAAAATTTGATACATTTATATGGGGACTTGG
>APFE031130575.1:19993-51103 GCA_000404065.3 Pinus taeda
TATGCAAGTTAAAGAAGTCTCTGTATGGGTTAAAACAGTCACCAAGGATGTGGTATAAAAAATTTGATACATTTATATGGGGACTTGGCTTCACCAGAAGCAAAGCAGGTCACTGTGTGTATTTTAAATTAATTGGTGACCGTGTTATTTATTTGGTCTTGTATGTGGATGATATGTTGCTGGTTGGAAATGACAAAGAAATTATCTAGGATTTGAAGACCCATTTGTCCTCTTAGTGCTGCAAACTATATTTTGGGTGTGGAAATTAAAAGAGATCGGACAAAGAGGAAGCTCTGTTTAAACTAGAGGAAGTATGTTGAGACAATATAACAGAGGTTTAATATGCGGGATAGTAAACCAGTGAAGGTTCCTATTCCTATAGGTGTAAAGTTATCTGCTGAACAGTGTCCCAAGACACAAGAAGAGGAAGAGGACATGTCTTGTGTTCCATATGCAACTGCAGTCGGTAGCCTAATGTATGTGATGGTCTGTACTAGACCAGACATTGCACATGAAGTGGGAGTATTGAACAAGTTTATGTCAAAACTATGGAAGGAGCACTGGACTGTAGTGAAGCGAGTTTTCAGGTATTTTTGTGGCACTAGTGATTATGGTTTGTGCTACCAAGGAAGACCAGGATTGGACAGATGTTGGATATTTGTGGCTATGCTGATGCAGACTAGGTTGGAGACCTAGATCAGAAAAGATCTACAAGTGGGTATGTGTTTAACCTATTTGGAGGTGCAGTCAGTTGGATGATTAAGAAACAATCTGTAGCAGCATTATCAACTAGAGAGGCAGAACACATGGCAGCCACTCATGCAAGCAAGGAAGCAGTTTGGCTGCAGAGATTGTGTTCAAATATGGGGTTAGTACAGGGAGCTATAAGGATAGATTGTGACAGCCAAAGTGCAATTTTCTTGGCAAAGAACCCTACATATCATTCAAAGGAAAAGCACATTGATGTTCAATATCACTTTGTACGGGATATGGTATAAGACAAAAAGGTGTTGTTGGTAAAGGTGGACACTTTGAAGAATACTGCCGATGCATTGACAAAATCTGTGAGCTATGAGAAGTTCTCTTGGTCTAGAGAAACAATGGGTGTTGTAGGGCTGGATAAATGACTAAGTTCTCTTGTGGCCCCGTGTGGAAAGAAAACAACAAGTGGGAGAATGTTGGGTTGTGTTATATTCTTTCCATGACTAGCCCACGTAGTTAACTGGGGGTTAGAAGGGGGGCAGATCCCCCCCTTTGTTGCACTGATTGCATAGAGTGAGGAGTCACACGAGGTTTTAGGGGTGCAGGTAACCCCACTCTATGGGGTCCAAGGCAGCGCCCTAGAAAATTTTGGTTTTGGACCCTATATTAGGTTGGGCAGACCTACCTATGGTTTTGTGAATGATTTTCGTACATGGTTTTGGACGCAATGGTTTTCAATCCATGGTATTGGATGCTTCGGCATGTATAAATATGTATTGTAACATTGAAAGGAACATAAATTATGAAAAATCAAGCTAGCAGTCCTGGTTTTGGGATCCAGGGGAAAATCTCTGTGTATATGTGTTTTATGTGTTATGCTCTCACACTGTTTATTTTTTGTGTTTTAGAATTCGTATGCAGGTAATTTCTATACGGAGTTAAAACCTACAACCACAAGGCCTCAAAAGAGGAGTCAACTCCCAACTTCAATCACGACATCGAGAGTCAAGAGCAGTGATGAAATGAAGAAGGTTGTGAGAAGAACCCATGTCCATCTAAACCATCATCCACATTGCTTGATGAATATCCTACAAAAAAAAACGCACCACTTGAGAAAACCAAAAATACTATCTCCAAATTTTTTTTTTGTGAAGAATGGAACAGGGGGTAGGGCAGCTAAGGTTCCAACCTCCCTGACCCCCTTTCCATGCAAAAAATCCACCGTGGAAATGGGAAAAGAAAATGATGGCCTAATAATAAAGGAGGAAGGAAAGATTAAAGAAAACCAACAATAGAGGCATTGGACTACAAATTGGGGGTAGGGTTGCTTTGGACCTCTACTGCCTCACCAGTCAACAAAGGAAATAACAATATTTAAACTTGAAATATCAATTTATCAACATAAATTATGTTGCAAAAATCTCAAATGAAAACATTCAACTTGTTTTTCTTGTATATGATGTTATGTATATGTAAAATCATTATACACATGAAATACATACAAACATAATAAAATCACAAGAAATAAACACAATAAAGAATAGAAATACATATATTTAAAATTCTATCATCATAAAATATCAAATTGTAATTATTAATTTCTAAAATATATATTTATTTCAATTTTTGGTAAGGGTTTTGCAATAATTTTTTAAATATATTGAATAATTTTGATTACAAAAAAATTATGGTCATAATTATTTGTGATACAATAGCTATTTGTATTTTTGAAATATACATTGATTAAAAGTAATTATGAAAACTTGGTGATTTTCGAATTTACATTGAGTAATGGTGCTTCCAAAATTTCTAGTCATTTATATTATTCTATGTATTCATGAAAAAAATGATTTTATATAATTCTTTTTTTTAATAACTTATAAACTCCAACAATTCCATACCATAAAATATCATTTTTTCCACAACAAAAAAGACTGTAATTTTCATTCTTTCCAAAAAAAATCAAATTTACATTTTGTAAATGCACCCCCGATGCATTCTAAGAAGTGTGATAGCTACAATAATTTGTGATTGAAAGTTGTCATAATAATGGTCGATACATGTTCCAATTAAGCCATGTGATGTTCAAATATACATTTTTCTTTTTACATCGAAAATCAGCGAGAAATAATTGTTTTCACCCATAAAAAAAAATAACAACAACAACTATCATATGGTTTGAAGGAAACAACATATTATTGTTTGTCAAATATACAACAAAAAAGACAGAGATTAAATCCTATTTGTTTGATCATCTTTCTCTATGAATGGCTGATGATAGAACTCATGTGAAGAACCTTCACATTGCTCTTGTATGTGCCAAAGAACTTGTTCCATTGTCAAACCTATTTGGGAAACATGTTTTCTAACCCATTCTGCTCCCCGTATATATGAGAACTTTCAAAGAAATTGAACGAGTCTTTGATTCACCATAAATATTCTAGAATAGGGATTAAAATTAAGTTTTTTCATGCTTGAGATCCATTTATCTTTTATAACAAGCATTAAGTCTCTATAAACTTGAAGTTGGGTATATCCTTTTTCTTTTGCATAAACCAATAAATTCTTACATGCCAAAAATTCTTCGTGATTATGTTCCTAAACCAAATCCCATTTTTTCATGAAAAGAATGTGTAGCAGACAAAAAGAATACAAAATCGCCTCCACTCTTATTTGTTGTTTCACTGGATCCACCATCAAAATAAGCCCATGGCTTTCTAGGATATGGATTTTCATCTACTATCATTCGGGGAGGACTGATACCTTTTTCTTGAGGAAAATGAGGAAGAACTGCAAGAGCTTTTGCTACAATATGCTCATGGATTAATCATTTGTCCTAAAAATTAGCTTTGGTGTGTGCCAGCTAGGCACCCCAACATATGATTAGTGGAAAGGTTCTATATGTTTGAAATGTGTTCACTACTTGAGGGGGTGAACAAATAGTGACAAGGTCTATATGTATACCATTAAAAATCTTTTTCGATTTACTGATCCACAATCACACATTATTCCATTTGTAGATTAGCTCATATAATGAATTAACCAACAAAGTAGATATCAAATACCATGATCATCACATGGAATCCATAATACAATCAAAACAAAAGCATGCACAATGGACACAAGGATTTTTAGTGGAAAACCGCCTCTGAGTCAAAAACCACCCATTGTTGTTGTTGCTTCTCCGCTTCAAATTGTATTAATCAATAAATAATTTTACATCATCATAGCTAGCTATGTCCAACAAGGAAGTTTCTCAATTAAATCTACTTTGTGAACACCCATCCATAGAAGGCCTTTACCCCCAAAATCCTCTCCCAACACCTATTAGACTATGAGAATGTTACTTCCACTACGAAATCTATTGACCACCATGGATAAGGAACACCCATACCTTATTCACCAAGCTATCTCGATTTGATGATCATCTAGGGCCTCGGTTTAGAATATTTCAATTGGACCCCTGTATAAAAAAACAACAAATTTCTTCTAATGAGCTCTCAATACATCAACATCATCTCAATAAGAAAAACCTCAATACATCAACAAATCCACTCTCAACAACATACAAAAATATGGCTATCTCACTCAGCTACACAAATATATATATCAACGACAACATGATCCAACAACCAACAACAAGCAACCATCTCAACACACAAGTCCTCTATCATGTAACTTTGTTCATAATGTAATTGGCAACACATACAAATCCTCCCACAACATCATCGGCATCCACTCTCAATACAACTCAAATAGTAGCACAACAAATCTGAAATCAAAACTCAAACATGTAGTGCATAGATGAAATGCTACAACCATGCACATGAAAATATGCCTCTACAATCACAAATATTAGTCACATATGAACCTCAAGAATACACCATTGATCCCTGCAATCATAAGCATGTTAGCTACTACATAGAGGAAGCTATAACTTCTAATTACAAACTGAAAATTTTACTACATCAACCCATTCAAATGAAGAATTTCCCTCTGAGTATCCTCTATTGAAAGCTTATGAAAACTCCAACATAATTAGAAAAACAAATTCAGATTCTCTAAAATCGTGGATGACCTCTTCATCAGTATCCTCACTCTCTGATATTATAATATTATATCTGTGTGTGCTCCTTTTTAGAAATTCGGCCTTTGTATCATTATATTTTGTAGGAGGTCACCCTTTGTTATCTACACAAATCACAATGGTTGATCTGCTCCTCTTTTGAAATTACATTTTCCACTCTCTCCACTACTTACTCCATTAAGGCATTCACAATTCAATTCTCATTATAACATGTTGATTTAGTCAATTAGAATCTTTTATGAAAATTCCCGAAAAAAATATCATAAAAACAATTAAATCATCTAAGAAATGTGAGGAATGCAGGGAATATTGACTTACAGACAAAGTCTCTGGAACAACACTGTCAAAATTTGACTGTAAGGCTCTCATTCACATGCATAGGCTTGTCTGCTAACAACTGGAGAGTTTTAGTCACTCCCATGACCCATCATCCATGTGACTAAGGCAGAGGATGGTCAAAACCCATGAATTTCAACTCAGAACTACCTCCAACTCCTTGATCAACATCTCTAGCATCTGTAAAGTTTTTCCAAGACATGAAAAACATAAAAACCATCTTTGAAACCTCTTTTTGAGCTCATACGTGATGTAGTTATATTAAGTGTAGAAGCTAACACATGAGTGAAGAAAATTGTATCAAGTGGCATCAATCGTGAAGCTCGATTATAGAAGGGAACCTGATACATCATAACAACCTATACAACACATTTAGACATCATCAATAACATAAAGGACATCACAAGAGCAACACCACAAGCTAACAACATCTACAACACCTTTAGACATCATCGTGAGCATAAGGAAATCTCAAGAACAACACCACAAGCATCATGTACATGGAGACCTAGTTGGCCAACCAACTATCAAATCCATCAAACAACCTACAATAAAAACATTTTCCATATAAACAAATACCATCAAGCAATCAATCATATGCATATAATTTTAACGCAATCCTAGGTTGACATCAATGCCAACCATCAAGCACTACAACACTACACTACCATGTTGACATCAATGCCAACTATCACCTCATCACAACATCAATGCCAACAATCTCCCCATTTGTCATTGATGGTAATCACAACTGAACCATCCAAACAATCCTCATGAAGAACTAAGCTCCTCATTTACTCCCCCTTTGACATCAATGGAAAAGGGACAAACTCAACAAAGGCAACATGTGAAGGAAGCACTCCCCCTGTCAATCTCAACATCATGCCAATAAAAGTTTGATGCAAGCCAATAAAATGTTATTAAGCTAAAAAATCTCCCCTTGAACATATAAAGGGGCTACAAAAACAACTCTTGGACTGTTGAACATGATACCTCTATTGCTGCTAGTGCCTCTTTGTCATATGCAAAATTGTTTCTTCTCATATATCAATGCTTTGACCAACTTAGCCCAATGATGAACAATAAGATATAGGGCATATTACATGGCTGAATGAATTATAATAGAATTCTTTACAAAGCTTCTAACTAGCTGAACTATGACTCTTGTCTCATGTATGAAGGACACACACATGACCCAACCATGACTCATGATCCAAGATTTTTTTGCTACAGGTGCGTTATTAAATTACATATAACATAGCACTTAAAAACCATGGAACATAAGCATATAAAACAAATATAAAAGAGACGTAATCATGCATGAGATCAAGACATTTAGAATTGATTATAGAGTTCATCCAATTTGGACTACATCTCTAGGCCCTGCTCAATAGTGGGGAGGCCTTCATTCATTAAATGGCATGAAAAGAGAAGAAGTACAAGAAAAATTTACATAAACGCCCTTATACCTCCAATCTAGAAGATAGATGACAAATGGAGAGCCCAACTCCAGAAACAGACAACAACACTGACTTCGTGGCGAAAAATCATGCAGAAACGCATATCCAAATGCCCAATTCTAGTAAAAGGGCATTTTGCACCTTCTCAGAACCTTCTGATTTATGAGGTAAGGTTCCGATCACCTGCCAGGAGTAGGCGTCACTGCTCTACTCTGTAAATATACGCTGCTTTCCCCCCTCTCACTGTGTGGATAACTCAATTTATATTCTGGTGGGAAGATTCCTTCATAAACTAGGCAGTTTCAACAAATGACAAATTCAGCAGGTGGGTTTGTTTCAAACAAAGATTCTTGGATCTAGAATAACAACATGTTAAACATGGAAAAACCTCCATCGATAATAGTTCACAGACCATTTCGCATTAACCTCAAACCGACAGATGAATCAATGGATACTCCTTAACTCAGCAGATAACATAGAGAATTGGCGCTTTAAACCAACAGATAGACATGAATCCTTGGAAATAAGAGTTCTGCGATAAAGGCGGACCTGATGGGCTATCATCTACAACACATAAATCTATCGGATCCGATAAAATATCGCAAATCGCAATCGGTCGAAGCGGGGGTGATTCTCCATAACGGGCTATTGTGCGATATGCGATGTGCAAACCAACAGACCCGACGGGTTTTAAAAACCACACCCTATATGTATTGCATCTGGGAAATCAAATTTATCACAATCAGCGGAATCAAAGGGTGGTACTGTTATCGGGACGTTGCGTTATGCGATGTGCGATATCACAATCGCAACCTGACTCTGTATGGGTTGATTCCTTAACCGATTCACTTTGCGATGTGTGATGTGCGATATTGCAATCGCAACCTGACTCTCTCGGGGCTAATTCCCTAACGTTATCCCTTTGTTGCCTGCAATGTGCGATGTGTGATTATCACATCGCAACTCGAGGACTGCTGGGGCCGATTCTTTAGCCACAAACTTCTCACTTCTATGATTAGCAAAATGTGGGGCCAATGGAAACCTACCACTTGGTGCTTCCCCATTCGCTGAAGACTCTGCTGCGTCATTTTCTCCTACCACTTGTCCAAGTCAAACTTGAATTTTGACTTGCTCTAACTTCTTCATATGAGCTCGGATTCGAGTGTCGCTCATACTGTTGGAATCAAGACAACGAGAACTTCGATCTAAATCGACTTTTATAGATATTCTACCACTTTGAGTTTTGAGCCTTCTTACCATGCCACAGGTACTTTAGAGATCCACCTGGATCAATCCTCTTGGATCCTCCTAGATCAACTCATAAGAAGGATGTGATAATACATGGCTACTCAAGGACTCCGAGAGCTCATACAAGAACGAAATACATGACACCAAGTAGCCTTAACATGGTCATAACACTTCTCACCTCTCATCACATGCACCTAAACACACTTTTGACATGACCCATGACTCTCTCTTTACTCTTGTTCCTAACTCAAATATAACTTCATATGGATAACAATAATTACATGGCTTTATAGGAACAATTCATGGCATTAGCTATTATGAGACATTGTGAACATAGATAGCTCTCATTAACACCTTCTAGGCACCAAGACCACCATTGTATAATGTGACACGAGGTTCCAAGTTCACATATATGGATATTCATTTCAACCTTTCACCAAAAATTCTAATGGAGAGCAATCAAACCATACACATGTTATGAATAAATGAATGTCATTAATAAGCCTGAAATTATTCAACGTTTCAGCCAAATCCCAAAGAATAAAAAACAAATGTGTAATATTCCATGGAAGTTCTTTTTCCATTTGTAAGAACTCTTGGTAGAAACAACAATATGTGAACTCATAGGTAGATAAGACAATAAGCAACAATATAAATTCACTTTAGCAACAACAATGATAATAATATAAGAATATGCAACTCATGATATCTTTGACCAAAACATCAATAGTAACTAGAAAAAACAATGACATAACATCATAGAGCAGCAACATAACAACCACCATAGTTGAACTTCTATGTAGCATCAGTAAGTATGTCTCCATAATGAAATAAGAGATAAATCTATAGAACCAACATAATATGTCTTCTATGATGCTCAATCATCACCAAAATATAGATGGATCACTACAACAACAATCTCTTCAACAAAACTAAAATCCCAGGTCCATGCAATGATATATGGATCAATACGTTCTAAACAACCATTTTCAACCATCATGCATCATGGAAGAGCCAATAGAAAGTTGATCTAAACACCAGATAACAACAATGTAATCTCTTGAAAACACATCAACAACTATTAATGAGTCAAGGCAAGCATAAGGAAATAACATAAGATAGTTCCATATTGATCATGTAAAGTAAATAGGTCTTGCAAACATAATCTTGTGAAAATATTCTAATGCACATCCTATTTTCCCATTGTCACAAAGGAAATCTTCATTGCATTACTGTGACATATACCTTCTCATCATGACAATATTCACATTAGCAAAAATATGCAAGATAATAACATCTTGTATAAAATCTATCTCTTAATCATGCATCTGGGCTTCCATGTCTTCATTAAAGTTTCAACAAACTGATGCAATCAATCACATTCTATTGATTCAAACAATACCAAAAATAAGCAAATAAAATTTCAAACCTTAATGTACTCTTCTCTAGCTATGGCTGCATTAGCAGTGATTCTCTTTCAAATTCAGAATGCTTCCATATGCCCCTTGTGAGACCATGTCGGCCTTAGTTTCTAATGGGAGTCACTTGCTGATCCTTTTTATTCTATATTTTGTTGGATTTATCCTTGACATGCACTTTGTTGTTTGATCTCTTGTCTGATTTGCTTTGAGTAGTCTTTTCCTTTTGAGTGAATCCCCTATAACATGTAAGAAATTAGCATCCTTTGGCCTTATGGCTAATGTTGTCACACAAGTAACACCTTACACGTCTAAGAAACAAATGATAACATTTGAAACTCATCTTGTTTACATAATTCCTACAATAAAAATCCTTATGCCCAAAATTATTACACAAGAAACAATAGCCATAAAATGAACTGTTATACTTGGCCATGGATGAGCTTTCTAGATATGTTATTTTGTTCAACTGCATCTACTACTACATGTTTCTGCAATTTCCAAAAATGTTCCCATGCTTTTGATAGTTGAAGCATCTTACTAATCTTGAGGAAGTATATGATTTGTTTAGTACAACCTTTTCCTTTTTTTTATTGTTGGTTTTGTTGATGTGCTTCTTCCTTGTTATTCTTACTCTTGGAATCATTTTTTACTATTGGTTGTTTAAGTTTTGTTGCTGAATTTGTTTCGTCTTTGTGCAAGCTAGAATCTGGAGGCTTTTGACTGGTCTCCAACTGAATGGATTCTCTTTTTAATAATTCTCAATACAACCACTTCTGCTTCCAGAATCTGACATTGATCTTCCTTTTCAACATATTTCTTTCTCATTTCTACTTCAATTTTCCTTACTTCATCCAACTGATTTTTTAATTGAATGATTTCTTCTTTGTAAATGCACTCCTTCTCATCAAGTATTTGCAATAATTTTGTTGGGTTTTATTTTCAGCATTGAGCTTTCTAATTTCTGCTTCTATGGTTACAATCTTGTAAGGCTCTTCATCTTCTAAATGTTCGAAAATTATATATTATAGAGAAATGGAACACATAAAATATCGCAGAAACACAAACATAGAAAACACATAAAACAAGAGAGACACAAATATACATGGTTCACCCAATTTGGGCTACAACCACAGAGAAACAACTCGTCCTTCCTTTATATTATCCAACAAAATCAAGAGATACAACCTAGAACAGATCCATTGTAATTTCCTCTTCGCTTTCACACAATCTCCTCTCTCTTTCTCGTTCAGAATACACATATACACAACTACAATACAATTCCCTCATATAAATCAAGGGGTTTCCTTCTAGGGAAAAAGACCCTAAATTAAACCTAACTTTTATAGTCATATCATCCGCCTAATGAACGACTTAGATTGACTGCGAAATTACAATATTTTACAAGGCAATTTTTCATCTATTTCTAGCTTCGGGGGCACTGCCCCCGAACCCCCACCAGTGGGGGTCTCATAAAATCATCCTCACCCCCCTCCCTCGTGCCCCTCCCCAACTATGATTAAATGGTGGCGTTGTCACCCTGTTATGAACTAGGGTCCAACACAACAATACCTTTGAATAAAGAAGATAATTAGGCTCCATGCCCAAAACTAAATCGGAATTCTCTGCAAAAGGGTTATTACCAATTCTCTCCAAAACATCAAACTGAATTGAATGATAATTATCTTATAAACCATCAAGCTCAAATAAATCATCATCGTTACAAGAAAATGCACTTCCAAATACATAATCATCACAACAACTACCTTCACTATTTTTACTAGCAAGAAGAGGAACTACTTCTTATTCTTCGCCATGGCCCACGATCCACTCTCAAGTGATTAAGATTCACTGAGAGAATCTCACTTCAAACCAATTGTTGGAAATGTGTTCCCTATTGAAGGGGGGGGGTTGGATTAGGTTTGACAAGGGCTATATGTATACCTTTAAAATTCATTTTTGATTTACTAATTCACAATAACACATTATGCCATTAGTAGATTAGATCATATAATGCATTAACCAACAAAATAAATAAAAAATACCATGATCATCACATGAAATCCATAATACAATCAAAACAATAACATACACAATGGACTCAAGGATCTCTAGTCGTAAACCCCCTCCGAGTCAAAAACCACCCTTTGTTTTTGTTGCTTCTCTGCTGCAAATTCTATTAATCAACAAATCATTTCACATCATCGTAGTTGGCTATGTCCAGCAAGGAAGTTTCTCATATTAAATCGAATTTGTGAACACCCATCCACTGAAGGCCTCTACCCCCAAAAAGCCTCGCCCAACACCCACTGGACTATGAGAATGCTACTTCCTCTTACTGAACACCATCGACAAGGAACACCCATCCCTTCTTCACCAAGCTATCTCAATCTCATCATCATGTAGGGCCTCATTTCATAATATTTCAAGCTGGACCCATGCAAAAAACAACAACAACTTTCTTCTAATGAACTCTTAATACATCAACATCATCTTAATAAGACAAACCTCAATACATCAACATAACCACTCTTAAAAAAATACAAAAACTATGGTTCTCTTACTCAGCTACACAAAGATATATATCAATAACAACATGCTCAAATAGCTCTCAACAACAACCAACAATAGTTAATCATCTCAACAAACAAGTCCTCTCTCATGCAACTTTGTTCATAATGTAATGGAAGCATACAAATCCTTCTGCAACATCATTGACATCCACTCTAAATACAAATTTAACAGTAGCATAGTAAATTTGAAATCAAAACTCAAACATGTAGTGCATTGATGAAAATCTACAACCATGCACATGAAAATCTACTTCTGAAATCACAAATATCAGTCACATATGAATTTCAATAATACACCATTGATCCCTGCAATCATAAGCATGTTAGCTACTACATAGAGGAGGCTATGACTTCTAACTATAGACTGAAAATTTTGCTACATCAATGCAATCAAATGAAGAATTTTCCTCTGAGTACCCTTTACTGCAAGCTTCTGCAAACTCCATCACAATCAAAAAAACAAATTTAGTTTCTCTGAAATCATAGTTGACCTCTCCATCAGTCTCCTCAGCTCTTTGATTCAAAAGATTATATCTATGCGTTTTCCTTTTGAGAAATTTGGCCTTTGTATCATTATCTTCTATAAGAGGTCGCCCTTTGTTCTCTACACAAATTTCTACTAACTTACAAATCACAATGGTCGATCTGCTCCTCTTTTTAAACACTTTGTGCCACTCTCTCCATTGCTTACTCCATTACGACATTCACACTTCAATCTTCATTCTAACATGTTGATTTATTCAATTAGAATATTTTATGAAATTCCCAAACAAGAAATATCATAAAAATAATTAAATCATCCAAGCAATGCGAGGAATATGGGAAATATTAACTTACGAACATAGCCCATAGCACAACACTATCAAAATTAGACTATAAGGCCCTCACTCGCATGCATAGGCCTATCTACTAGTGACTGGAGAGTTTTAGTTTCTCCCATGACCCATCATCCATGCAACTGAGGTAGAGGATGATCAAAACACAAGAATTTCAACTCATAACTTCCTCTAACTCCTTGATCAACATCTCTATCATCTGTAAAGTTTGTCCAAGCCATGACAAGCCTAAAAACCATGTTTTCATCCTTCTTTTGAGCTCATACATGATGTAGTTATCATAAATGCAGAAACTAATGCATGAGTGAAGAAAATTGTATCAAGTGGCATCAATCATGAAGCTCAGTTATAGAAGGGAACTTGATACATCATAAAAACCTCTACAACACCTTTATACATCATTAGGAGCATTAATGACGTCTCAAGAGAAACACCACAATCCAACAACCTTTACAACACCTTTAAACATCATCAGGAGCATCAAGGACATGTTAAGAGAAACACCACAAGCATCATATACATGGAAACCTAGTTGGACAATCAAATATCAAAGCCATCAAAGAACCTACAACATAAACATTTTCCATAACAACCATAGAAACCAATACCATCAAGAAATCAAGCATATGCATATCGTTTTAACACAAGCCTAAGTTGACATCAATGACAACCATCAATCACTGCAACACTACACTACCATGTTGACATCAATGCCAACTATCACCTCATCAAAACATCAATGGAAACACTATATGCATGACTAATCAGATTGGAGTGTTATTCTTTCCATGCTACTTCTAGACTCTACCCTACCCATATTTTGTTGTGACATGTTGCTAACTTATAGGTGTCCCACACCTACTTTAATAAAGTGTTGGCATTATGATACAGGTGTTGTCCTTGATGGAAACTCACTCAGAGGTATGATACATGTGTTGTCCTTGATGGCAACTCACTCAGAGGTATGGTACAGGTGTTGTCCTTGATGGCAACTCACTCAGATGACAGATCATAGTGCAGTAGGTCAAGAGCAAAGAATTAATGATCAGAGAGAGGTATACGCAGGTTAACCTTGATGAAACTACATATACACGCAAGTTAGTAGAACAAAAGGTGTGTATACGTACACATGCAATTTCATAGAAGGAAAGACACGTACATGTTGGAAAACTAAGTTTTGGCCCATGGTATTTGGTCCAAAGTGTTGACCCCAAGTATTGGGTCCAAGGTATTGGTTCTACGTGGTTTTAGACCATGGTATTGAGAGAGGCCTAAACCTATATAAGGAGAAGATCATTACGCCAAGAGGTGGAACTATGCAAGTGATAAATATCTAATGAAGTGTGAGATCTAGTATGTTGGTTATGGGTTTGTTATGCTTTGCTTGATCTGAATGAAGGATGCACCCATGTGGATGATGATGAATGATGGATTGGGATCTTAAGGCTTGGAATGTTTTATCATTATATGGTTTGATTATGGATAGAGTAGATCTGAATTATTGACGCATGTTTATTCTGTAAATGTTATGTTCTGGGTATAATTGATGTTTGGAATAGCTGCAAAGTTATAAGTTAGAATTTGCAGATCTGTACATGGGTTCGCTTTGGTAAAAGTGCATATACACACAGGTTGGGTTCATCAGAGTAGCGTATATAGTATGAAGTATGATATTTTGAAGTTGTTGTTGGATCTAGCTATTATTGCAGAGTTTTGTTGTCTGTTTTGTGTTCTGGTGACTGTGTTGTTGACAGGGTTTCAGTGTTTCAGTATTGGGTGATTCAGAGATCGATGATGCAGGTGTAGTTGATGGGTGTTTTGTAGTGGTGATTGATTTTTTGCTTCAATGTTGTTGATGGGTCTAGTATGAAAATTGGATGAAACGTGGCCTTCAGATTATGGTGTTGTGCTTCAAGAGTATCTAGTATGAAAATTTATGAAACGTGGTCCCTGGAGGAAGAGAGAAGATCGTAGACTTATGTAGGTCAGTGCCTATGTACTGGTAAACATATCGGTTAGTACAAGAGCCACGGGGTTGGAGCTCCCTTCCAGTAGCAGGTGGAAAACGTGTCAAGGTTGGAGCCTTCAGTAGGCCGACACCTACGTATTAGTAAATGGATCGGCTAGTACAAGAGCTAAGGGGGTTGTATCTCCCTTCCAGGAGAAGCTGGAAAATGAGAGAAGGTTTTAGCCTTCTACAGGTAGAAGCCTGCGTACTGGTATAAGACTACACCAATACATAAATATTGTAAAAAGAAGTTTCTTATTAAAGAAAGATAGAAACGAATTGCAGCAGGTGGTTTTCACCCACATTGGGTTTCCACCTTACATCATGGTGTTCATGTGTGCTTCTTATGTGTGATGATCTATTCTGTTTTACTGCACTTGTTTACTATTCATATGGTTAATAATGTTCTGATGCACTCATTGAAGATCAACTAACTGAATCATAAGTTTACTAGATATACGCTAGTTGCATTAATCACAGTTGCGTATACACGCGGGTATCATTAACTGAAGTAGCGTATGTGAATCTGATAAAGGAAATGAAAATATTATTGATTTGCTAATATTGATTCATCCCCCCCCAGTATTATTTCCAACATAAAGGAAATTGTTTGAACACGTGTTCATTAGTTTCTTCTCCTCCCTTATAGAGGGAGCACCATCCCAACCCAGTAACATAATGTACTTGAAGTACATCCCATGTGGGGACCTTCTTCTCTGTTAGGTACCACATAAATATTTTGGCTTTTGCTGGACATTTAGCTTTCCATACCACCCTCCACCACCATTTTGGCTCTTTTGGAGCTTTGTTTTCATATAGAACTAAATACCAAGCTTTGGGGTGTAAAAGATAGAGGGGGGGGAGTGTTACTCCAAATGATTTCATCCTCTATTTAACTGGTCCTAATGTTTCTAATATCAAAGCATTCAGATAGTCATTCCAAGCCTCATGGAATTCAACCTCTAACCCTAACTCCTCTATTGATTTCCATCCTTGCCTCCATATTGTAGTGTTATCCAGGTTAGAAATGTGGGAAAATTTTGAAATTTCTTTGTCCCGTAAAGGAATAATGAGTGGTCTAGGGAGGATGTGGCCTGTACCAGTCAGTGACCATGGATCAAATCCAATCCATACTCTACCACCATTTCCTATTTCCAAGCCAACCCATTTCCTACAAGGTCAAATGAGTTTAGGACCACCCTCTAAATGATGAGATGTTTGCTTGGGTTTGTTCCCTTTATTTATCTATTCCTCTTAAGGACTTGGGGATATATATTTCTAAGTGGCTAATGATTTCTAGAGACTCTGAGTTGTGATCAGTCTCCACCTGCATTTTTCCGCCAGTGCCTTTGGAAAGTTGAAGATTTTTTTAAGCCCCCATCCTCCCAAGAGTTTTGGACCCGGTAGTTTTTTTCCATTTTACCCAAGGAAGGCCCCCCTTCTCCTGATTCACAAACCATATGGATTTGAAACAATATTCTATTTTTTTCCAAAATGCTCTTAGGGACCCATGCAAGGGATATCCAGTACATTTGGATTTCTTCCAAGAAAAAAATTATCAACATAAGACGACCTACTCTAGATAGCCAGTTTAGGCTCCAACTTGTCATTCTTTTCTCTACCTTAGTAATAAGCCAAGAGTATTCTACCTTACTATAGCTATTTGGTTTAAGTTTGAAACCTATATACTTAATACCTTCTTCCCGATGCTTTTCCTCATAAGGATTTTTTTTATTGATGAGCCTTATCTCCTCCTCTACTAGATTGTGCTTAAGAGATGAATTTATGTCATTAATAGACATTCCCATTGATGTTCCAAACAGGGACATGATCTCTACAATTTTACCCACCTCTCTTAAAGATTCATTACAAAAAATAAGGATATTGTCAACAAACAAGATAAATGTCAATAAAAAATCCCTCACAATAAGGGTTCCCTCGAATTCCCATATTAATTTAGTTTATGTCATGAGGCAACTCAGTCCCACTACTACAAGAAAAAACAAAAAAGGAGATAAAGGACACCCTATATACGCCCTCGTTGAGCATGAAAATAGGGATGAGCTAAGCCATTTATCAATACTACAAAGAAGACTGTTTCAATGCAACTCATTACCCAAGAGATGAAATCCAAATTGAAACCAACATGAGTTAGAAGAAGTCAAATGTATATCTAGCTTACCCTATCATAGGCACTTGAGATATTGATCTTGAGTACAAATCCTTCGAGGTCATGAACCTTTATACTATGAAGGTCTTCCTGAGCCACTCTAATTACTTCATGAATTTTCTTTCCTTTTAGAAAAGTAAATTGTTTTAGAAACCAAGATAATACTGAGAAGGGGGGTGAATCAATATTTTTAGAATATAAAAATTTATTTCAAAAAGTAAATAATACTTGGCATCAATAATAATGACCACAAAATTATAAATCAAAGCACAATAATATGATGTGGTACCCAACTTGGAAAACCACAAAAACTTTTATTATGATGCAATTTCCAAGCTACAATTTCTATTACATCAAACAGGTAGACTTCAACCTCCTTGAGAGCTACAACCCTCAAATTGTTGCAAGTTCCAACTTGTTGGGTTTTTAGGCTCCAACCTGAAGGAAGCTACTACTCCCTAATTTATCAACTGCTACTGAAAGGAGCTACAACCCCTAGAATGCAAGCACCAACTTGCTAGACCTTCTTAATTCATCTTTCATTCAATTTTCAAATTAAAACCATTAAGGCCTCACTTTCACAAAAAAAAAAAAAAATCTTTTCTCATAAAATCACCATAAAACACCATAAATTTTGATATAATATCATTTTCTAATCTCTGATTCAACTGATCGATTCACCAATTGCTATCCCTTATTGCTAATTCTATTATAATTATAAAGATTGTTGAGCTAATAATTTTGGTTTTTGCTTTTAATTTTAGCTCTTAACCTGCATGAATTCTTATTTTTCACTTAAATTCCACTTGTGTCAAGTCATATTGATGTGTTCATGTAGTCTTCAATCTCTGATCCACTATTCTGAGGAGAAATTCCAAGTTAAACTACTAGTTTTCACCATTTTGGTAAGTTACAGTTTTTAGTAGTGACTTTAACTGCAGTTCTAACTTTAACAAGTTGCCAGATTTAGGAAAAATTTTCAAATATACCACCAAACTAGTCTAGACTGACTGATTAGACTTTTCGTCTAAATGGATGAATTAGAATTCTAGTTTAGACAGGCGAATTAGACTCCCGGTCTAGACAGACATATTAGACTTCTAGTTTAAACATATGAATTATACTTCTAGGCTAAATGAACAGATTAGGCTTCTAGTCTAAATGGACGAATTAGACTTCTGGTCTATATGGATGGATTAGATTTAGACTAGTCTAGTCCAGTAGATTAGACTTAGACTAGTTTAGTTGGGTAGATTAGACTTAAACTGATCTAGTCATGAAGATTAGACTTAGAATGGTCTAGTCGGGCATATTAGACTCAAACTGGTCTAGCCAAGTAGATTAGACTTGGATTGGTCTAGTCAGGAAGATTAGAGTTAGATTGGTATAGCCGGGAAGATTAGAATTAGACTAGTTCAGCCGACTTCAAGTCTAACAGAGAAAATAAATTGACTTATTCTGCCCTTGGCATATAAAATTTGATTTTCTCATAACTTTTGATCCTGGGGTTCTTTTTCAGAATTCCATATACCCTTGGAAATATTTTTTCGATATTTATCCATATGAGTAGTTCCAAGAGCATTTAAGTTGAATATATAAGGAAAAAATTGATTTGAAAGATAATTCCTCTTTAGACACTAATTTCACTTGTTCACCAATCCATCTGCAACCATCTGATCATTGTCATTTCATGACACTTCCTTTGAAATCAATGCCAACATATTTCTAACATTCTCCCACTTTGGCATTGATGGCAACACCAAAACATTATTATTAATGATCAAGGGAAATCAACAACAAAATAAAGCAATGGGACATAAGATCAACTTTCTCACGACAACCAAGTAAACTCCCCCTCATTCAATAGTTTCCTTTATCTCTCCCAATGCTTCTAAAATGTTGCATTTGTTGGAAATATGGAGAGGGGGCTGAATAAATATTTCTCTTCAATTAGTTACTTTAAACTTCATAGAGCATTAATTATCATTAGCATTAGTTCAAAACATAAATTAGAAACACCATTCAATAATGTACAAAATCCAAGACGGTGCACAATAAATTTTAGGTGGGAACCCTTATGGAATAAAAACTAGAATGTAGGTCTTTTAAAGATTACATTAATTGGAAGATCCAACTTCCAAATTTATCAGCCCCAACTAAAAGAATGCTCCAACACCTTGATTTACCAACTCCAACTAGAAGAACACTCTAACGCCCTGATTTACAAACTCCAATCTGAAGAAAGATCCAACTCCTTGATTTACCAACTCCAACTAGAATGACGCTCCAACACCTTATTTTACTACTCCAACTGGAAGGACACCCCAATGCCCTGGGTTTATTAGCTCTCACTGAAAGGATGCTCCAACTCCCTACATAGGATCCAACCTACCCTAGCACCACCCTGTCACCCTAAAGTGTTCACATGATTTGACTTGAAGGAGACTCCAATATCCAACCTTGCACCACCCTACCACCCTATTCAGCAAGTGAACCATGTTTCACAAATTTCAGACTGGATCCACGTATGCTCAATATCAATATAAGCAATATAAAAAATTCCTTATTAACTTTGTTAATCTGCAATACAAGGTCATCAACAACAATGCCAACTTTTCTTGCTTAAGGGATCAAACCCTAGCTCAGTAACATACTCTCTCTAACAATCCCTGCATAAATAACTATGCCAAAAAACCTATCCTAACATATGCATGTCTCTATCAAAAATTGCAACACAACTGACGAACCCTCGGGAGCTGAATACAACCATCAAATTCATACAAATATTGACATCAAATAATACAATCTCCACTTAACATAAATAACCCTACATATACAACCCTCGTCACAACAACTTGCTTTTCAAAACCTAGTATCTTTTGTTTAGGAAGAAACCCTAGCACAACATACATGAGAATAATTGTAGCAATATAGGAGCAGTCCAATACCATAAATGCACTGAAAAAATTATAACCCTAGGCAGAAACTTTGATTATGTTTCAACAAATAGTTCTTCTAACATTCATTAGTAAACAATTTAGCAAACCAAAATCTCCATCAGTGATGATTATACAAGTTAGTTCTCAGTGTTGTAGAATTAATAAAACTCCATTGGACCTAGTAAAGGCATAATGGTAATGGCAGCAATACTATTCCAAAACCTCAGCAACTCAGTAAACTGGCAATGCATATCCAACATAAAAGCTCACACTATAACAAAATAGGGAAATAACACCTAAAATTGTGTCAACATTTAGTGTTTTTCAGTTCACAAATTAGACACCTTTCCTAGCACAAAAATGGGTGTGACTAGGTATGTTTGCACTAGCGCAAGATTTTGCACCGTAAGTTGCTCCAAAAACAACGTCAGAAATAGCAACATAAATAGCACCAAAAAAAGCACCATAAATAATGTCCAAAATAGCATTTGAAATAGCACCCCCACAATTTTCCTGGAGTTGCGATGAAAATAACATCGTAAGTAGTACTAGGAATAACGTCGTAAATAACACTTGGAATAACACCATTTTAGCACCAGAAATAGCTCCAAGACTTGCTCCCAACTTGCCTCCTAGTTTGGCTTCAAGTTTAACGTCCAATTTTGCTTGTTTTTCTTCTAGTGTGGCTTCCAATTTTGCTTCTAGTGTGGCTTCCAATTTTTATTCTAGTTTTTCTTCTAGTATGGCTTCCAATTTTCCTTCCAGTTTTTCTTCTAGTGTGGCTTCCAATTTGTCGTCGAGTTTTTCTTCTAGTGTGGCTCCCAATTTTTCTTCCAATGTGGCTTCCGTTGTTTCCTATTTTTCTTATTCCAATCATAGGAAATAATGCCAAGTTTAGCTCTAGGTGTAGCGTGAGGATATGCATCCAGTTTGGTTTCTGATATGGCTTCTAGTTTTGCTTCCTGTTTTGCTTCTAGTGTGGCTTCCAATTTTTCTTCGAGTGTTGCTTCTTTGTTTGCTTCCAAAAAATTATTATTGTTTCGCATACACTTAAATTAATATGTTTTATTTCAATTTAATTAGTTAAATATATCATGTATTTTGAAATATTTCATAGGATAATGTTTATAAGGAGTTTTTAGGGAAACAAACAACCATAAAAATTGACAACACCATTATACTTTTAAATCTCCATCAAAATAGAATCTACAACATCATGTATATATAAAATAACAAGATAATTATTGTAACATAATCATCATCTATAATTAAAACAAGTGAAACAAATATCTACAACTTAAGTGAATTTGACAACATCCATAATGAGTAGTAAATCAAAATCATCATACGTAATAAATATGCATCTAAATCATCAACCACTTTCAACATATAAAAATTGACGAGTCATGACCTCCCGTTTGAAATGATACATGTCAAAAAGATACAACTCAATAATATAGTACACGAGGCTATGAAAATGATACATATGATAGTAACCATGAAAATCGAAATCATAAAAATATATAAAAAAATTATCCATGATGTAATCTATATGATCATGAATGTCACTAGCTGCTACCAACAACTGCCTCGTGATCATCATCACCATTTTGATCATCATAATCTTCTGTATCGAAATCGACCTCATTGTCATCTGTATATGTGCGATCATGAGCATCATTTGCAATCTCAACATCAGAGCCAATGTGATCTAGGTATATCTGATAAGGATCATTCAGATATTTTAGAAGATCCTTGTTATAAAAAAAACATTTAGAATGAAAAGTTATTTGTTTTTTATGCAATAATTAATTTCTCTGTTATATATCTAATATTACAACATATTAAATGAAAAAATAATCATATTACATCATATCAAAGTGCACATATGATAATAAAATTTCAAATAAGCTACAACTAAAATGTTGTAACATTGGATGTTGTAACGGGAAACCATTTCATCTTGCTTGTTAGAGCTTGAAAGTGGGCAGCCAGAAAGGTGCTTCTGCCACTCAACACTACACCAACACTAGGGGGGATCAATAAAACAAATTGAGAAGCACAAATATAGGTAACAATGGATTGAGAAGCAGATGATGTATCAATGGATGTTGTAACATCAGATGTTGTAGCAATAGATTTTGTAACAACAAATTCCATAATAGAATGTCAATGAAATCTATTGAAAAAGTCGTAACATCCATTACTATTGAAAATGTTGAAACTATTGTAAAAGTTGATGTTATAACAATTTTTACTATTGAAACTATTGAAACAATGACCATTAAAGTGGAAGTTGTAACAACAAATTTTGTAAAGATGGATGTAACAACAAATGTTGTAACAATTGAAGGGGTAGAAATTCATTTCATCTTACTTGTCAAAGCTTGAAAGAGGGCAACCAAAGAGTTGTTTCTGCAACCCAACACTACACCATCACTTGGGGGATCAAGAAAACAAATTGAGAAGCACAAACATAGGTAATAGTGGATTGAGAAGAAGATGATGTAACAAAAAAAGTTGTAACAACAAATGCCATAGTAGATGTTGTTACAACGAATGTTGTAACAACGGATGTTGTAACAACGGATGTTGTAAGAACATATGCCATAATAGCATGGCAATGTTAAATATGTTGAAAATGTTGTAGCAATTGATGTTGTAACACCCATTATTATTGAAAATGTTGAAACTACTAAAAAAGGTGATGCTATAACAATTGCTACTATGGAAACTATTGAAACAATAACCATTATAGTGGATGTTGTAACAATTGAGGGGGTAGAAATCAATTTCATTTTGCTTGGAAAAGCTTGAAAGTGGGCAACCAAAGAGGTGTTCTGGCACCCAACACTACACCAGCACTTGGGGGATAAATAAAACAAATTTAGAAGCACAAACGTAGGTAATATTGGATTGAGAAGTGGATGTTGTAAAAATGGATGTGTAACATCACCCAACCCATCATATTGTTAAAGGAATGGGGTAAACCACATTTATTTATTTTTTCCTCTAAACTCTACTTGATTTCCACCTGTCATAAGGGACTCACAATTAGAGTTGTTACTATATATATATATATAGATATATATATATTAGGCCTTGTTGTATACAAAGACCTCGGCTCACTACATTAGCCCATCGTTGACCTGTCAAGAGGGTCTGCCTCTAACCAATCATAGAACTTCTAGGTGGGAATGTCAACCAACTCATCTTGGCTAACATCATCTCGGTTGATCCCATAACTGTGCCACACAATCCTCCAGTGTAATCTTTTGGTTTTGTATCTTTAGGCCACATTGTCACTTCCTCATCCAATTGTGTTAAAGGAAAAATCAGGTTGCGCCAATGAAGAGTCTCCACGGCTAGGGTTTTGAGCAGTGCAAGGTTTTGCCAAATTTTCATTATAAGTTTAAGGCTTTCCCTCCTGTGCTGCATCGAGGTTGCCTTCAATATATTCCATGGATCAACTAAGGGATCTTGAACCTCTATTAAGAAATGCATCAAATATGGATCTCTGTGACCGTTGTAAGAGCAAGTCTCAAACCAACCATAATTTTTGTGAGCTTGTTATTTTAACCATGGTTCTATCTCTGAGGTCCTACTGACCTCTGGATCAAATCCAGTACTTGATGTTGAATTCAATGGCTTATTAAGGTTCCCTATGGTGCCATCCCTCCTGAGCTTGAGCCAATCCAACTCTAAGGAGTTCCTAGCCCTTCTGCATTCCTCGTTCTCAGACAGGGAATTTCAAGCATGTAGTCATAAGTGTTCTTGCATTCCTTACCTACCACCGATTGTGTGTCAACTCTTGAAAGGTCTCAACCTCGCCTACCACACACCAAAGGTTGCAAGCTTCTATTCAGGCTTGTAAGTAGCTCCATGGAAATATGTAGATAATTTTAAAGTCAAGCTAGCTACACCTTGATGCAAGCAGAAGATATCCAGGTTGTTTATAATGCAAGGTTGGTGAATCCTACTTGCATGGGTTTCAAATATTCCTACACTTAAAGGGAGGATAATCATTCTAGATTTGACTCAACACCTTTTGCATAGATTCAAGGGATTATAGCCCGTGAAAGAACATCCATGTATCTGTACAGATGTTGCCAAGTAGGAGGTATCTTATGTACTTATTTTATGTTAATAAAAAGGGTATATGTGCCTAATGTTCCAATTTTTTTATTCTAGATCCTTATGGATCCTTCCACTGCATGTGGTGTTTCATGACATCTTTGTATTACTTACATATGCAATGTTAATCAGTATGAATGAGAATTTAACCCAAGATAGGATTTTGGTTCAAGAACATGACTCAAGTTATTTATTGTATACAACATTACACATTATGTTGCAGAGTATATGTTATGAACTGTACTAATGAGAATTTAACACAACACTTCATTCCATTGCATATGAATACATTAGTTCAATTTTTTTATCAACGCTATTCATTTCAGAGGTGTGACATATGTGTTTATGTATGCATTTATTTATTATAACTATAAATCTATCTCTGCATAGAGAGGCATCCACATGCTCATCACATTAACAATGTTGTTACAGTCCAAAAAGAATCCAAACCATTCAACCATAAATGCATCATAATTTCATTAATATTTAAGCAACACAAAAAATACTTATCTTTAAAGTTGCATGGCAACTGAATCTGGGACAAGGATTATCCACCCAACCATAGATAGTTGTAGCCACACTTGCAGTTGTCACCCCCAAGATAGATTCCAAATTCTGGGAGGCGTGCTCGTTTAAGGGATTAGAACACCAACTGCCAACAGAAATAGGGAATCCAAAGGGCATCTTCCTTAATCCCACTAGTTGACGTTGCCATATTATCAACACAAGGGGTCTAAAGGTTCTTACCTGACCCTGAGTGCATACACATTGATTCACTTCCTTTTAGGTAGTCCAAGATCCACTGTAATAGTAATGTAGTAACCAAAGTCTTTAATCAAGTCTTCTTTTGATGTTACTACAGGATTAGCCTCTTCCCAAGCTATCTAGGGCTCCAGAGCCTGCTATCTCAATCCACACCCTCCAGGGTACCCAAGAAGTTACAAGGCTCCATAGATTACATCCCAACTCACAACCTCCAAGGACCAAGGTTGTTACAGGGCTTCAGAGACTATCTCAACCCACAACCCCCAAGAACCCAATATATTACAGAGCTCCAGGGATCTCATCTCAACCCACAACCTCTAAGGAACCCCAAATGGTTATAGGGATCCAAAGACTAGAATCTCAACCCAAAAACTCTAGGGAAACTTAGAGACAATCCCCTTCTCTTCTCTCCTGTTCTGCACTACCTATTGATCAAACCATTTTTATTTTTTTATTGCTCGAATTGTGTCTCCTCTCTCCTTCAACATGAATTTTAATACCATGCCTTTCCTTCTTTTCATGTCTCACATTTACTGCTTCTTTCTTGCTTTCTTTGATTGTGTAGTTCCCCTCCTAGTTTCTTGTCCCTTTTCCTTGTGAAGGTTCCCAAGTGCATGGGCATGTGTACGTTCCATGCAGTTCATTCAATTTTAAGAACCAGTTCATTAATTCATGCACCAACCAAGTTTTAATGGTTGTCCCAAACATTTTATGTTTTGTCCACAAGAAACCCTCAACCTCCCTAGCAAGAAATCCTCCTCCCCAACTTTGGAATCTATGTCCCTTTGACTCAACCCATTTTTCTTAATTTCACATATTTGTAAAATATATTTACAATGCATTTTATGATAGAACCATGGGTGGGGATTCCACAAGATGTTGTAACAACAAATGCCATAATAAATGTCAATTTTAAATATACTAAAAATGTTATAATGAATGATGTTGTAACACCCATTACTGTTGAAAATGCTAAAATTTTGTAAAAGATGATGCTATAACAACTGCTACTATTGAAACTACTAAAACAATGACCATTACAACAGATGTTGTAACAACAAATGTTGTAACAATAGATGCCATAACAATTTTCAATGTTAAATCTACTGAAAAGGTTGTAATAGCTGATGTTGTAACACCATTCAAATCCCTTCAACCTGGTAGGTATCGCCACTTTTCAACAATTTAAAGAAGTATTTCTTAAAAGATGGTGTTGTAGTTATTTTATCATTGTCTTTCAAGATATATATATATATATATATATATATATATATATATATATATATATATATATATATATATATATATATATATATATATAGATATATATATATGGAGAGAGAGAGAGAGAGAAAGAGATACACAAAAAGAAAAGGGAGATATAGGGACCCTTTGAGCCAAGATTTTGTAAAACAATTTGCTATATATACACTACATTTCCACACTCAAGTGAAGTGGAGGTCAATTTTTCCTTTCAATGTTGAGTATCTAGATGTAGTAAAGGTGTTGAAGATGAAATGGTTATGGGGAATGAGACTAGAGTAAACTCCAGGTGGAACAAAAGGATCAACAAGAATGGCACAAGTGCAATTGTAATTGGTAATATTGACTCTCTAGTTTCAAGAAGTGGTGAAAGACAACTTCCCTTTGTCTATGTGACTTCCTGGAGAAATGTGTTTGAAGCTCACATGTAGAATATCTAGGAGATAGAGGGATCGTTCCACCCTAGGCTTAGGTTTAGAGGTCAAAACAAGTCAACGAATTGTGGGACAATGAAAGAACTTGAATTTAGTCTAAGAATGAAGGCAAGAAAAGTGAAGTAGAGGTGACCTAGGGTTATCCTAAAGGGATTCTATAGGTCTGCACTAAAACTATAAGTTAATTTTTCATTGCAACTTCTACAGGGTAAACACTTTCCATATAGATGATTGTCAAAAATTATTTGTGCTTACCTAATAGCTTGAGAACATATTCAAGGTAGAGTTTTTTTAGGATAGTAATTAGGGGTCAAAGTAAAAATAAAGATAATCCATGGAACCTATGAATTGGCATCAGTGACTTCATATATTGGGCATGATGAACCTATATTCATTGGTGAACCTTATATGGATTTTAGATGTTGCAACAATTTTCAACTAAATACATCAAACTTCCTTATGAAATAGCCTCTTATTGATGAATTATAATGTTGGAATCCATTTGGAATTAGGCTTGAAACCTAATGCAAACATAGTTGATTATGCCCTTTGTTAATCAAGAGAATGACCCCAACAAATGCTTCTTTTGGTCAATTGAGTACAAGTTGAAGGTTGTGCATTGGTTACTTGAATTACAACAATACATCATGGGTAGGAGCCTTTAACTCACTTGGACTAACAAAGGATCCTTGAACTTGACTTAACAAAGTTATGGTTTTGTAAATGAATTGCATTGGCAACTGATTAGTGAATTGCATTGGAAAGAATCATTTAGTTTTAGAGACACCATTGTTTTCTTTTATATTAATTTTCACAATGATCCATGTTGATGAGATAAATAGGCCATAGGCCTACTGTTTATGGATCATATGTTATCAAATAAGTTGAATTTGTAGCCTTGAAGGAGATATAGCACCTTGAGGAGAAAATTGAGGGGGTAGAAAGTCATTCAAATTTTTTGTCAAAGCTTGAAAGTGGCTGGCCAAATAGGTTTTTTTGCCACCCAACACTACACTAACACTTAGGGGATCAAGAAAACAAAATGAGAAGCACAAACATAAGTAACAACGGATTGAGACACAGATTGTGTAACAATGGATGTTGTAACAGAAATCCATTTCATCTTGCTTGTCAGAGCTTGAAAGTGAGCAGCCAAAGAGGTGTTTCTTCCACCAAACACTACAACACTTAAGGGATCAAGAAAAAAAATAAGAAGTAAAAACATAGTTAACAAGGGATTGAAAAAAATGGTGTATCAGCAGATGTTGTAACAACAAATGCCATAACAACACATCAATGTTAAATATGTTGAAAATGTTGTAGCAATTGATGGTGTAACACCCATTACTATTGAAAATGTGAAATTGTTGTAAAAATCGATGCTATAACAACTGCTACTATTGAAACTACTGAAACAGTGACCATTAAAACAAATCCTATAATGCTGCATGATGCAACAGTAGATGTTGTAACAATTTAAGGGGTATAATTCCAAAGTATGTTGTAACAATTGTCAAATATTGAAAATGGGAAACCAAAGAGGTGTTTATGCCACCCAACACTACACCATCACTTGGGGTGTTGTAAAATTTTCTTGTTACATTGAAAAATTCAAAATTTTGATTAAAATTTAAAAAAATATATGTTTTTATTACACTTTGTAATAGTTTGAGTGCAAATATATAATTCCAAAATATATTGTTTTATTTTATTTTAATAAAAAAATTTAAATTGCCACACACTAACTGTTGTGCATTTTCTAGTGGCGATGATTGACAACTCTTGTTCTATTGTGTGCCCCCCCTCCCCCGCTTGCTCAACATTTAACGAAGGAGGGGGGGGAAAAATTTGTTTTTCCAAAACAAATTTTGAAATGTGGCAACAACATATGAATTTCACACCCCCTCACTCATTACTACTTACCGCCTACCCTCTTGTGCAAAAAACCATTCCCGATTTTCAGTAATAAATATCACCCTCAACCATTTTATTGATTGTTTGTCATTTAATTCGAAATAGAATTTTCCTTTTAATTCTTAATATGTCTCTTATCGGAATGTTCATTCCACTTTGTTCTCACTCTTGTTCATAATTTAATCATTCCTGCCTTTGTCTGTCCCCTCTCATCTTTCCTTCAGTCGCCAGACACAAAGAATCAAAGTGCGGAATTACAGAAAACCCTCAGTGACAACTCAGAAATACAATGCTCAGTACCTTTTATAGGTAATTCTTCTCCTCACTACAAGTTGATAGTCCAAAATGAGTTCAACTAAAGGAAAATAGTCTCAGGTCCAGTTTGAAACCCTCCCAAAAATTAATGAATTTTAGTTAGTTGATAGGAAAAATAGAATAAAAGATACAAACTTAGAGTTTGACCTATATGAATCGTAGAATTGGGATTCTCAAAAGTTTCAAGATAATTGCGACGAGTTTTCTTTATGGGAGTCATTTTTACTCCAATTTATATTTCCTCAAACTCATCCTTTTCTGGAATTTGTAGTATGGTGTGCAGACATGTACTTACCCGGTGAGAAAACCATAATTGCTCAAAACGGCAAAACCATGTTTTTTGTAACTTCTAAGTCTATTTTAAAAGTCGTGTGCATATATTTTCCCAGCTCTTTCTACCCATTCTCTAGTGAAAGTCTCTTTGAATTATATAAGAAGTTAACTTTTGAAAAAAGAGCGAATATGTTTGAATTATTCATGCTTGAAAGGATTGGTATTCCCACTCACAATATGCCTTACACTTTATCAATGTTTCCAAACTTTTCAAGACAAGCCATATCCATTTTATGTTGTATTTTAGGATATTAGAGTGATGAGAAAGTGGATGAAGTAGTTATAGATTTTCTGCCAACTCTTTTTCTAGATAAGAAACCACAAAAGTTATTCAATTTCAGCAAGTTTTTATCTAAGGCCATTCATGACCAGTTTCTTAAATTTGCAGTTGAAAAATATTTTAAATATCGATTATTCCTGGTGTATTTTTTTTTATTATCATTCATACATATTTCCAATACAATTTCAAAATCAATATTTTCAAGGGAATCAATGGTATGTGATTCATTGGATGCCCTTGGTCAGAACGAATTCTGAGGAATTTTCATTCACTGATTTTGTGAACAAATTCCTTCACATATGCTATAGTTTATTGATTAGTGATATTCCTCCCAATATTTCACCCAAATCAAAAGGATTATGCATCTTAGTGAACAAACAAGGCTTGGTGATTGGTCTTTGTAACAACATTTTACATACATTATATTGTATGGGTGTGAACTTCCACCCTATTAGTTTCTTATTTTTTTCCTATGTATATTTTTGTGCTTGAATTCATCAGACAAAGCCTCAATGTAGATCAAGTGCAGTTTTTACTTAGAAGGAAACAAACCTTTTTTAAATTGAAGGCAAATATAGGGTCATTTATAGTGAATGAGAAGTCATTAGAAAAAGAGGTGGAACAATAATTGGCACAAATGAAGTTTAAATTGGGGCTTACTTTGCCATATGACCCCATTGGGAGAATTTCAACCATCAAAGTTTAGCAGAAACCCCCACCTTATTTTCATGTGTCCAAGCTTAAGTTAAAGAAGTTTGTTAATAAGGACACTTGGGAGGAACACACTTTACAAGAAGTGATAGAATAAAAAACTATGGAGCAATCAGTAGGACATAAAATTTTGGTTATGCCTACAATGAAAGAAAAAGAACTTAAGAGGAAAAATCAAAGTCTATCAAAGTACAAAAAGGAACAATTCAAAGTATACAAGAGAATGAAGACAAACAATATGGAGGGAGTGGTATCAGAAACTGTCTCATCTGACATTTCTTCACCAACTACTCAGGTGAGAAAGTTTTTAGAATGTAAGAATTGGATCCAAGGACAAAACAATGTTCTCCTTCTTCTTCTAACCAAAACAATTTTTCTGAGTTTTTTGAAATGAAGAAAAAAAATGAGTCTTTGAAGGCAATAACTTATATCGAGTTTTGGAAGCAAACTTTGTCCATAAAAATAGGTTACTTTCAACTCTTGATACTGAAAAAGGTGAATTTAAGTTAGCATTTCTTGAACCTAAAGTATATGCTCCTAGAGATGTTGGAGATTATAAGACTTCTATTTTATCTTTCAATACTAAACAGATCCATCCTATAGATCAAATTGATCTGCATAGACAAACTAGTGAGATGATCTATTCCTCTCTCACTAGTTCTACTTCAAATGTATCAAAATTGCAGAATTCTTTGAATAATACTATTGCAAACTTAAAATAGAAAATACTTCTTCTCTTGCGAAGGATATTAGGATCAATTCACTTGAATACATTGTAATTAAATTAGGTTTGGATCCTAAAATTATGGATGCAGCTCAAGAGATTTTTAAGAAGAAAAGTGAAGATATTCAAGCACTTAGAAGATAGTTGAAGTTGCCCAAAATAGAGAATCCCCAAACACAAGAAATTTGGGAATTAGAGAAGGAGAAGGAAACTATATTATCCTATCTAATTGAATAGAACCTATAGATTAAAAAATGCAATAAAGGATGGAAGAGTTGTTAAAAGAGAAGGCCCAAACTGACAGTGTAGTAATTCCAACAACAAAAACAGGTTCCACATAAATTCTATCATAGAAATTATCTTCTCTTAAACTAAATGATGTTGATATTAGCAGATTGAAAGAAAAATTGAACAGAGCTGAGATGAACAAAAATGAATCAGACAATGCCTTAGTCGAGGA
>APFE031130587.1:0-16198 GCA_000404065.3 Pinus taeda
TTTTTCTTTATCACCTGTCATATGTTTCAAACATCCACTGTCGATGTACCATTGATTTTCTTGTCCTTCTGCATATAGGGCTATCCCACATCTTTCTGGTTGTGGTTCCTTCATTCTCCATGTCTTGGCACTTGAGGCTTCTTCCTTCTGAGTTGTCTGCCAAAACCTACTCCTGCATTCAGAATCTTCATGGCCAAAGTTGTTACAAATAAAACATTCTATTTCATTTTCAAGAGCAGAAAAGTTATTGTAGGTCCTTTTCATGATTCCAGTCATATTTCTTTGTTTATGAGCTTCTCTAGTCATGATTATCTTATAGGAAACACATTGAGCTGCTTTGTGACCAAAGTTATGACAAGAGAAACATTGTCAATTGAAGAAACTCTTGCGATTACCAACCAAGTGATTGTAGTTTCTATTGACATCCATTCTTGAGGAAAATTGAGAAGGTTTTACCTATGGCTGGTTGTAGCTTCTGTTCATCCTTAAAGAAGATTGCCCCTAATTTTCCTGGTAGTCTTTGTTCACTCTTGAGGTAAATTGACCCTGATTTACCTGGTGATCTCCATTGAGCCTTTTCTCACTTCTCCTTGCTACATCAAGATAACTGTTGGAGGTGGATGGTTTCTGCGCTTGAGTTGCTTCTTCATTATATCCCAAACCTGTCTTGATTAGTGGAGAACACTGCAATTTGATAATCTCATCTAATGTTTCAAATCCTTTAACAAATCTAAGATTAAGAGATTTATTTTTCTCAATCTCTTTTCTAAGTCCCACAATTTCACATTCTAACTTTTCATGATGTTTTTCACTTTCAGCCAGTTGGAATTACAGAGTATCAATAATCATATTTTTCATAAAGACCTTCTTCATCTATAGCATCGATGAAATCATCATCTTCAAAAGCCATTAAAAGTCTATAATTATTACCTTGTTCATCTTCATCACTATTTGAAAATCCATCACTGTCTTCATGAGTGTAATAGTTTTTCTTATTTACATTCTGTTTCTTGTTCCATCTAACAGGTTCCTTACCTTTATCAAGCTTACATTTATGAGGACACTTGGCAGCATAGTGACTGAGTCTTCCACAAGCAAAACATTTGAAAGGTAACTTACCTCTGAATCTTCCAGCACCCCGTTGAAGGTTCTTGACAAAATTTGATTCTTCCTCTTCTTCTAACATATGTCCTGAGTCATAGGAATCTCCTTATCCTGAGGCCTTGAATGCGGCTTCTCTTCTGTCTGATGGTCCCCCTTTCCTCATTTCATAAGCGGCTAGAATTTCGTGTAGCTGCGACATGGTAATTTTCTGTAGATTCTCCTTTTCTTCTATTGCAGAAACTTTTGATTCAAACTTAGAAGACAAAGATCTCAAAAATTTTCAACCGCAACAGCCTCTTTTATTTCTTCACCCAAATTTTTCATATAATTAACAATCTCATCTATGCATAGGAAATAGTTAGCCACACTTTCATCATTGTACATTCTGAGATTTTCATACTGAATTCTGAGGGTTTGAAGTTTTTCTCATTTTACCTATTCATCTCCTTCATAGTTGAGAACGATCTTGTCCCATATTTATTTTGCGGTTTTATACTGCATAATCTTGACGAATTCTGATTGAGATAGACATCCTAATAGAGTATTGACAGCCTTTGCATTTGTTTCAAACTGCTTCTTCTCAGCCGGATCTGTAGGAGTTGATGATGGAAAAGTGTACCCTGTATCTATGATATCCCAGACTTCTATACCAAGATATTGAAGATAGGTTGTAACTCTTACCTTCCAATAGACAAAGTTGGTCCTATCAAAAATTGGTGGCCTAATTGATGCTTCTCTCTCGTAGTTTCTCATGATGATAGATCTTCCTTCAAGCGATCAAGATTCTTCTGAAGGACTTGCTCTGATACCAATTGTTGGAAATAATACTGAGAGGGGGGGCGTGAATAAGTATTATCAAGTCAATTAATTTCTTTTTCAAACCCAGATCATATACGCTACTTCAATTAGTGAAAACCGCATATATACGCAAATACAGATAAGGAAACCCATGTATACCATGCAAACTTATAATTCAATTTATCTTACAGATGTTGATCATTAATCTATGTATCAAAATCAAATAAACAATAACTAGAAATAGTAAAACAGAGCAGAAGACAATCACACACAAGAACACAAGATAAAAGGTGGAAACCCAATGTGGGTGAAAACCACCTGTTGCAATTAATCTCTATCTTCCTTTATTTAGAAACTTCTTTTTACAATGTTTCTGTACTGGTGCAGTCCTTTACGAGTATGCAGGCTACTACCTGCAGAGAGCTACAACCCTCTCTCGTTCTCCAGCTTTTCTTAGAAGGGAGCTACAACCCCCTTAGCTCGTGTACTAGTTGGGATACTAGTACGCAGGCTACTACCTGCAGAAGGCTACAACCTTCTCTTTGCTTCCAGGGACCACGTTTCATAAATTTTCAGACTGGATCCATGAACATCAATCAATCATCAAACAATCTCCTTTTCACCAATTAACACTAAATCAAATAGACTCTTCTCTGACAGTTGTACCCAAAACACAGTGACAGTAACCACACACCAAATTCTAAACCTGAAACACTGCAGTAATAAACAGAAGCAGCTAGAACACAATTTAAGAGACGTATGCTACTATAATAACCAGAAACCTGCATTTATACACTTTTGTGTTTGGAACAACCTGTGTATACGCTATCTTTAGTCACAGAACTAGCGTGTATATGCTCGTTCGCTTCACTGAACCTACGTATAGATCTATAAAGGATAATTCACTCTTCCAATCATTTAGACATTAGTTAACCCAGGTTACAAGATTTATAGATCAAGCATGCGCCACATATAACAGATCAAAATCATTCAAAGATACTATTATTAAAGCCTTAAGATTTTGAACCTTCAATAGAACTTATCCTTCTCCTTATGCTCAGGTTCCTCCTTCATTTAGATCCAGATCTACACCATAACCTAATCCCCAGTATTCCAGATCTAGCACTTTATTAGATATTCAATTCATTCAGATTATTTTTTGCCAAATGATCTCCTTCCTCTTTTATAGTCTTAGGCATTTCACAATACCACGGTCCTAAACCATAACAAATAAATACCATGGACTCAATACTTGGGATCAACACTTCTGATGAGATACCATGGCCCAAAAACCATAGGTCCAAATACCAAGGACTAAATACCACGGACCAAAAATAAGTTCTCCCACATGTACGAGCTTTTTCTTGCGTGAAAGTGCATGTATACGCATACGTGACTTCGGAATGTCTAACTGGCGTGTATATGCGGCTTTGTCAAGGTGAAACTGCGTATATATCTTTTTCTTCTTTTTGAGTGCCTGAACTGTGATCTGTCACCAGAGTGAGTTGCCATTAAGGACAACACCTGTACCATAGCACCAAACCTGTGCCATAATGCCAACACATGCATATGTGTGATGCAATTTTATGCAAAGACAAAACAATATTGACTCATCAAGGGTCACCACCTAAGAGGGAAGTGGATCATGAAATCCAGCTATTGTTAAACCCCTCGATTGCCAAACATTGGGTTGTACAGGTATACTATCATAGAAGCAAGTGAGGTGAGGAAATAATTGTAGCAATTACTGGAGCAATGTGTAATTCGACCAAGTACATCACCATGTGTGTCACCAATCATCATTGTACAAAAGAAGGATGGGACTTGGTAGATGTGTATTGATTATAGGCTGTTGAATAAAATTATGCTCAAGAATAGGTACCCCCTTCCCAGGATAAATAATTATTTGGATCAATTTCAGTAAATGAAATACCTCACTAAGATGGACTTAATGTTTAGATATCACTAGGTTCGAGTCAGAGAAGAAGATATCTGGAAGACTACCTTCGAAACCAAGTAGGGTTTGAATGAGTGGTTAGTCATGATATTTTTGGCCTATGCAATGCACTATCTATATTTATGAGGTTAGTGAATGATGTATTGCACCCTTTTATATATTGTTTTGTTATTGTCTATTTGGATGATATATTCGTATACAGTGCCACCTTAGAGCAGCACATCTCACATTTGACGTAGGTGTTGGGGACAATAAAGAAGCACCAGCTGCTAGTAAATCTCAAGAAGTGTGAGTTTGCACAACAGTATTTGGTGTATTTGGGGTATGTGATAGGTGGAGTAGAGTTGAAGCTAGATAGAGATGAAGTCCATCACGAATTTGCCAATGCCTACTAATATTTTTTCATTTCAAGGTTTCATTGGGGAAACATAGTATCTGAAGAAATTCATAGCCTCATTTTTAGTGAAATCAACACCACTCTATGCCATAAAAACAAGTGGAAATTGTTTCCAGTAGGGAAAGTATCAACAAAGGGCATTTTAGGAGTTAAAGAACAAGATAAGTTAAGCACCAATTCTGGAATTAGTGAACTTGCAGTATCCCTTTGAAGTGGAGAAAAATAGAGAGGGTATTCTATTAGAGTGGTTTTGATGTAGGGAAGAAGGCCTATATGTTGTCATTTTGAAGTATTTCATGGGGTAGTTCTTAAATACCCTAACTATGACAAGGAGATTTATGCCTTGGTGCAAGTTTTGAAGAAGTGGAAACATTATTGGATGGGAAAGGAGACAATAATCTACATAGATAACTAGCCAATACACTAAGTTCTAAGTAAGCTACAATAGACTAGCCATTACAAGTGGATGGGGTTTCTACAACAATTTCATTTAGTGATCAAGTATAAGAAGGGAAGCACAAACAGGTTAGATGACATGCTTTCAAGGCCACCCTCACCAAATATCATAGCTTTGGAAACTTTGATTCACATGGATCCATTCATCCATGATACAAACAAAGAGGCATATTCAAAGAACAAGTACTTCAAGGACATGTTTCAACATTTGCAGAGTTAGAGTGATATGCATGATGGTGATAGCACCATTGACTACCATCTCCAACATTGGTTACTATATAGGTTGGATAAGTTATGTGTTTACCATAGTTGAGACATGTTACTCTATAGGTTTGATAAGTTATGTGTTCCTAAAGGTGAGTGTTTGCAGTTGATAAAAAAAGGCACATACCTCCAAGGTTCAAGGGAATTTTGGTGTAGGGAAGATTGTGGCCAACTTGTACAGGTATTTGTATTGGCCCAAGATGCAAAAAAGGGGTAAATAAGTTCATAAAAGGATGCATTATTTGTTGAACCATAAAACCTAGTAATAAGAAACAAGTTCAATATCATCACTTACATATACCCACTTGTCCTTGGAAAATCATTTCCATGGACTTTGTGGAAGATTTACCAACAAATAAGAAGGGACATGACTACCTATTCTAGTAGTTGACAAGTTTAGTATGATGTGTGTTATGATGCCCTGTAAAAAGACCATCAACAGGAAATAATCAACAAACTTGTTCTTTGTACAAGTTTGGGTGCACTTTGGGATACCAAGGAGCATTGTTTCAGAGAAGGACATGATATTTATCAATACTTTTTATACTACATTATAGGAGAATATGGAAATGAATTTGAAGAGGTCTAAAACATTCCATCCTCGGAAAGATGGGAAAATAGGAGTAGTCAATAGGACTTTGTTGTAGCTTATGAGGGGTTAAAATAAGAAGCATCTAAAGACCTGGGATGAAAATATGGCATAGATACAACACTCTTATAATAGAGAAATCTAAACTTCTACAAGTAGGTCTCCATTTGAAAATTGTTTTGAATATTTTGCACATTCACCTTTGGATATTTCATATGGGAAGCAAGGAGTGAGGGAGGATATTACAGGGGATGACTTGAGGGCTAAGAAAATTGTAGAAAATATTAGTCAAATCCATATATAGGCACATAAGACACTGTAGAAGTCACAAGAAAAATACAAGGTCAAACATGATCAACACATAACAGAGAATTTGTTCAAGGTGGGAGGCATAGTATGGTTATAGTTGAATAAGGAGAGGCTACATGCTCTTGGTAAGAAAATAAAGGCTCTATGGTATTGTACCTTTAAGATACTAGAAAATTTAGGAGATAACTCTTATATACTTGTTCTACACACATACATGCACATTTACATAGTTGTAAATGTGGAGAATCTAAATCTACATGATCCTTCCATGTTAGATCAAGAAGAGGAACACATGCTACCTTCTATAGATAATTTGGCACCAGATGCTCAGGAAAAGTTGACAAAAGATATAGTTTTGTACAAGAGGTCATAACAACAAGACATGGGCAACACGACCTTTGGAAGATTAGGTTGAAAGGACAACTTCTAGGAAAAGTTAAATGGTAGACACAAGAAAAGGTGGAGGAAAAGAGTTCTCACCTCATTCAGTAAAATATTTTGAGGGCCAAAATCCTCGCAAAATGGGGAGGCGTGATTTAGATTGGATCATTATATTGTTTTTCATCCATATTGATGCTTTTATAATGGAAAGAGTGGAGGAATCAACTCACAAGGTCATTTTTACTGGCAATATCTAATTTGGAAAATTGGGGTCTTAAACCTTATGGGAGCATTTTGATGAATCAAATGACCTTTTTTGCAGGTAAAAATTTTCCACTTTAGTGAAACACTTTTTTTTATATTCTATACACAAAGACCTTTCCAATGGTGCAAGAATTGCCTCTATTTCCACCACCATAATTCAAGATGATGCCACATGATCCCCCATTATTCATGAAAAAGGGGCTACCCACATGATTATGGTGGAGAGTAATCTAGAATTTATTGTAACTATGGTTAAGAGTTGAGGTAGTCAAACCTAACCACTAGTAGGTTGTCAAGTTGTGTTATAATTAGCCCACTAGGAGGAAAAATGGGTTTCATTATTTTCAAGTGAATTTGTTCCATAGATGAGAAAAATAGTCAAGAGGGATAAGGGATAGAGCATAAATAGAGGATTTTTGCATTGTAATATCCCAAAAACACATGCTATACTTCTTTGTACTCGTATTCATTTTCTATTCAAAGAAAGAGAGAAAAAATAACTTACCTTCTAGTTGGGTTTTCTCCCAAAAAGGTTTCCAAGTTTATATCTAATGTAAAATTGTGGTTTGTGACTTTTTATTTATTTTATACATAATTTTAATTTGCATGCATATGAAAATACCAATAATCTACATATCCAAAAATATAAAGAGAAATAAAACCATAATAGTGTAAGATTTCGTATTTTTAAATATACTTTTATCGAATATGTTGTGATGAACTATCTAGCAAAATATATATGGTAGTTTATAAATCATATTGGTATTATAGAAAGATTATTTGGGTATATTGTGCTGATTTCCAAGGGATCTAGAGTGGCTACACCAAAATTAGGAAAATTCTAGTCATAGTCGACGAATCTATGAATAACCTTCTCGATATTGCAGAGGAGATATTGTTATAGCTGGAAGCACAAGTTATAGATATAAGACGTAATTTGAATCTTCCCATGTCATCCATGAAAAATAATCTTGGGATACTTAGAGAATATGCGGGTTCTAACACAGAGGACAAATTAGATGGGAGATCAAGAGATCGAGAAAAAACAGAGTACCAGTCAAAGAAAGGACTTGAAAAAAATCAACCAGATTGAATGTCATGAATCATTCATAGTCCTTATTCAAAATGGATGTGAAGGCTAATATCAAGTTGTACCAATGTTATATTGATGTTCTAAAGCTAAATCAATGGTTTAAGTAATTAGAAGTGTATTTTAGTGTCCATCATATTGAGCAAGAACATATGATTTAATTTGTATGGCAGAAATTAGCGAGACATGCCCTGACTTGGTGGGAAATACACATGGAGACCTTGAGGTTGGAGGGAGATCCTCAAGTGACTAAGTGGGAGGAATTTAAAACCCTTATAAAGTCATAATTTCTCCCTATCATTTATGTAGAGGACCATAGGATCTGGTGGCACTACTTCAGGAAGAAGCAAGGGCAGAGTGTATAGGAATATACTACGAAAATTAGAATGATAGCCATAACTTTTAGTAGTGGATGAATGTCTTGTTATATAGATTTTTAAATCCAACATTTCGGACTACCAAGTGAGTCCATCATCAGGGATGCGTCAATAGATTTAAGAAGATATTAATGAGGTATCCAAGAGCTAATCATGAGAGTATATATAAGGATTATTCCTTTTCATATTACTTTTCATAATCCTTATATATACTCTCATGATTAGCTCTTGGATACCTCATTAATATCTTCTTAAATCTATTGATGCATCCCTGATGATGGATTCACTTGGTAGTTCGAAACATTGGATTTAAAATTCTATATAACAAGTCATTCTTCCACTACTAAAAATTCTCCTCACCTCTATGAATTCATTATTTGAAGATAGCCATAATGTTATGTATCTCCCCAAATAACCCAGATGTACTCCTCAAGTATTTTGGGGGTCTACATATCCATCTGCGGAAGCAAGTTATTTTTTCAAGCCCAAATCGGTGGATGAGGTTTGTGTACAAGCATAGTACCTGGAGAACATAGGCTTGAAGAAAGAAAAATCAAATGGATCGGAGCAGAAGGAGCAAAAAGACACATATAAGTAGGGGAATAAGAATTGGAAAGGGGGGGAATATAATATGGAAAACACAACACACCAGTATAATAATCCCAACAATCAAAGGCCTAATATGAAAATTTTGCATATATACAACACTATTATAATAGAGAAGTCCACATATCTACTAGTAAGTCCCAATTTGAAACTTGTTTTGGATATTTTATGCCTTCAACTTTGGATATTTCATATGGGAATCAGGGAGGAGAGAGGGAGGATTTTATAGGGGATGCCTTGAGGGATGAAAAAATTGTAGAAAAGACCAAACATATCCATACACAAGTATAGAAAACACTATAGAAGTCATAAGAATAATACAAGGCTAAGCATGATCAACACAGAACAAATAAGTTTTTTCATGGTGGGAGATGTAGTATGGTTATAGAGTTAAAGAAGTAGAGGTTAAAGGCTCCTGGTAAGACAATCAAGGCTCTACGGTATGGTCCCTTTGAGATACGATCAAATGTGGGAGATAACACCTATAGACTAAGTCTAGCCCCATACATGTACATTTAGTTAGTTGTAAATGTGTAGAATATGAAGTTGTATGAGGCTTCCATGTTAGATTAGGAAGAGGAATAGTTCCTACCTTCTATAGAGGATTTAGCATTGGATGCTTAATAAAGTTTGACAGAATATGTACCTTCGTAGAAGAGGTCCAAAACTACAGGGGCAACATGACCTTTGGAAGATTGGGTTAAAAGGACAACTTCCAAGAGAAGTTAAATGGTAGATCCAAAAAAAGGTGTAGGAAAATTTTCCTAACCTACACACACAAAGGCCTTTCCAATGGCGTAAGAATTGCCTCAACTAGAGTTTGTATGTGAAATTGACGCCACTCTGAAGTTGACCTTCCTATTTTCACCACAATAATTTGAGAAGATTCTACGTAAGCCCCTACTATTCATGAAAAAGAGGCTAGCCACATGCATATGATGAATAATACTCTAGAAGATTCCATATTGTAATTATGGTTAAGAGTTGAAGGAGTTAAACCTAACCACTAGTAGGATGTCGAGTTGTGTTATAACCAGGCCATTAGGAAGAAAACGAGTTTCATTCTTTTCAAGTGCATTTTTTCAATAGATGACCGAAATAGTTGAGAGGGATAAGGGATAGATCACACAAATAAGATATGTTCATTGTTTTAGCCCATATAACACATGACATACTTCTTTGTACTTGTAGCCATTTTCTATTCATAGAAAGAGAGGAGAGAAACATCACCTTCTAGCTAAGGTTTCTCTTGAAAAGGTTTCCCATGTTATATCTTATGTCAAATCATGATTTGTGAGTTTTTATTTTTTTGTTATTTATTTCTTGAATAATTTTAATTTACATGAATATGCAAATAATATTAATCTATACAGCCAAAAATATAAAGTGAAATAGAAACCCTAATTAGTGTAAGAAGTTTATATTTTTAAATATAGTTTTATCAAATTTGTTGTGATGAACTGTCCATTGGAATATCCATGGTAGTTTACAAATCATATTGGTATCATATTAGGTTTATTTAGGTATATTGTGTTGATTTTTAAGGGATCTAGAGTGGCTAAGCCAAAATTCAAGAAACCCTAGTCATGGTCAACAAATCTATGAATAACCGTCTTGATCCTGCAGAGGAGATTTTTTCATACTTGGAAGCACAAGTTGTACATATAAGCCATCATTTTAATCTCCTCATGTCGGCCTTGAACAATAATCTTAGGCTACTCGGAGAATATGGGGGTTTTAACACATAGGACAAATCAAAGTGGAGATCAAGATATCGAGAATAAATAAAGAACCAACCAAAGAAAGGACCTAAAAAATATCAACCCAATTTGAGTGTCATGAATCATTCACAATCCCTAGTTCAAAATGGAAGAAAAGGTTGATATTAATTTGTATCAAGGTGATTTTGATGCTCTGAAGCTAAATCATTGCTTGTGGCAATAGGAAAGTGTATTAGTGTCCATCATATTGAGGAAGAACATAAGATTTCTTTTGTGTGGCTGAAATTAGAGGGCCATGCTCTGACTTGGTGGGAAAGCCACACCGAGACCTTGAGGTTGGAGGAATATACTCCAATGACTGAATGGGATGACTTTAAAATCCTTATGAAATCACAATTTTACCTTATCTGATATGTAGAGGACCAATAGATCCTATGGCACTACTTTAGGATAAAGTAGAGGCAATGTGTATAGGAGTACACCACAAAATTTATAATGATGGTCATAATGTTGGGTATCTCCTGAAAGAACCCATATATACTCTTCAAGTATCTGGGTGGTATACACAACCATCTATAGAAGTAAGTTATGTTTTTTAAGCCCAGATCAGTGGATGAGGCGTGTGTATAGGCACAGTACCAAGAGAACATAGGCTTGAAGAAAGGAAAATTAAGTGGATCAAATAAGAAGGAGTAACATGAAACTTTTAAGGATGGGAAGAAGTTGAAAGGGGGGAATAAAAGAAGATGACAACCATAATACATTAGTGCAAGGATCAAAAAAACCATTGTAATATTAACAAACATAGATAGGAGAAGTGTTGGAAGTTGCATCCCGAAGACAAAAAGAAAGAGAAGAAGAAGAAGAATTTCATGTCCACTAATTCAAGCAGCCAAGTTGAAAACAACTTGGATGTTCATGAGAAGATATTATCTACATCAATGTAGAAGGAGGTGAATCTAAGCAAATTTTATCAAAATGAAGAGAAATAAATGACTAACCTCTTCCACATAAATATACAAGTCAAGAAGAGAAAGATTAATGCTCTATTTGATTCATGATTAAAATTAAATCTCATTGCGGTAGAGCTGGTCAAGAAACTAGTGTTTGAAATTCGTGATCATCCAATCCCATGTCCATTAGGATGGGTAAATATGGATGCAAAGTTAAAGGCAACAAAAGAATACAAAATTAGACTTTCAATCAATGCTAATTTTATTGATGAAGTAGAACTATATGTACCTCCCATTGTTGTATGTGGTTTGGAAGTCCATATGGGTATATGTGTGATTCAATATTCATGTGAAGATCCATACAACACTGACTCATCAAGGATGGAAAATTGTTTACCATTAGCATGCACAAAGGAAATTGAAAATGTTTAGGTAAGAGGCAACCATGACAAGAAATTGATTAGTTCCATAAACAAGTATGTTTTATTGTTTTTAAGAGAAACTTACTATATAGAAGAGTCAATCAGAGGTAAGGCATACTTGGAGCGGTGCACTAACAAACAGAAACAACAACTTAAAGAGTTGCTACAAGCATACAAGGATGTGTTTTGGAAGCCTAAGGGCTCACCACCCAAGAGGTAAGTGGAGCATGAGATCTAGTTGTTTCTGGGTTCCCCATTTCCAAACATTGGGTTGTAAATACGATCTATTATAGAATAAAGTGAGGTGAAGAAACAATTGCAGCAGGCACTAGAATAGGGTGTCATTTCACTGAGTACATCACCATGTGGGTAACCCATAATCATTTTACGAAAGAAGGATGGGACTTAGCGGATGTGTATTGATTACACGGTGTTGAATAAAATTATGCTCAAGAGTAGGTACCCCTTTCCCAGGATAGATGATTTGTTGGATTAGTTGCAACAAACGAAATACCTAGAAGACTACTTTCAAGACCGGACAAGGTTTGTATGAGTGGCTAGTCATGTTATTTGGCTTATGAAATGCACTAGCTATACTTATTAGGTTAATTATTGATATGTTTCATCCTTTTATAGATTCATTTTTTATTATATATTTTGATGATATACTGGTATACAATGAAACCTGGGAGGAGCACATCTCACATTTGATGCAATTGCTAGAGACATTAAAGAAGCATCAACTACTAGTAAATCAAGTATGAATTTTCAAAATAGCCTTTGGTGTATCTAGGGTATGTGATAGGTGGATGAAATTTAAAGATATATCCTTCCAAGATGAATACCATCATGAATTGGTTGGCTCCTACTAATGTTTCTTAGGTTCAAAGTTTTTTTGGGGCAACACAGTACCTGAGGAAATTCATAGCCTTATTTTCAGTGATAGCAGCACCAATCCATTCCATAACAGCAAGTGGCAAGAGTTTCTACTGGGGAAAGGATCAACAAATAGCCTTTGAGTAGTTAAAGAAGAATATTGTTCAAGCACCAATTTTGGCATTACCAAACCTGCAAAAACCCTCTGAAGTGGACATAGATGCGAGTAGGTATGTTATGGGAGTGGTTTTGATGTACGGAGGAAGGCTTGTATGCTTCCATTCTAAAGTATTTCATGGGGTAGTTCTTAACTACCCTACCTATGACAATGAGATCTATGCATTGGTGCAAGTTTCGAAGAAGTGGAAGCACGATCTCATGGGAAAGCATAAAATAATCCACATATATCACCAACCACTAAAATACCTTTAGGCCGAAAGTAATCTACAACATACTAGGAGTTACAAGTCGATGGGGTTTCTACAATAGTTTCATTTAGTGATCAAGTATAATAAGGGAAACACAAACAAGGTTGTTTACATGCTTTCAAGCCCACCCACATCAAAGATCATATATTTGGGAACTTTGATTCACATGGAACCATTCACCCATGATACATAAAGAGAGGCATATTCAAAGGATGAGGAATTCAAGGAGGTCTTTCAACAGTTTCAGAGTTAGAGTCATATTCACAATGGTGACAACACCATTGACTAGCATCTCCAGGATGGATTACACTATAGGTTGGACAAGTTATGTATTCCTCAATTTGAGCATTTGTAGTTGATCATAGAGGCCCACATCTCCAATGTTTCAGGGCACTTTCATGTAGGGAAGGCAATGGCCAACTTGTATAGGTATGTGTATTGGCCCAAGATGCAAGAACATGTAGATAACTTCATAAGAGGTTGCATGCTTTATTGAACCAACAAGCCTAGTAATAGGAAACAAATTCTATATCATCCCTTACTTGTACCCACTCATACTTAGGAAATCATATCCATGGACTTTGTGGGAGGTTTACCAATAACTAGGAAGGTACATGACTACCTATTTTGGTAGTTGATAAGTTTAGCGAGATGTGTATTCTGATGCCCTATAAAAATAGCATTAGCAGGAAAGAAGCAACAAACTTGTTCTTTAGATAGGTTTTGGTGCACTTTGGGATACTAAGTAGCATTGTTTCAGACAGGGACATGATATTTATTAACACATTTTGGATTACATTGTGGGAGAAAATTTACATGAATTTGAAGATGTCTACAACATTCCATCCTTAGAAAGATGGGAAAACAAAAGTATTCAATAGGACTTTGGTTCCGATTTTGAGCGATTACAACCAAAAGCATCTTAAGACCTATGATGAAAAGATAGTATATATACAACACTCTTATAACATAGCAGTCCACAATTCTAATGGTAAGTCCCCATTTAAAACTTGTTTTGTATATTTTATGTCTTCACTTTTGGATATTGTATATGGGCAACAAGGAGGAGTGAAGGAGTATCTTATTGGGGATTCCTTGACAATTAAAAAATTTGAACAGAAGATTAGGAAGATCCATATACATGTATGGTAGACATTTCATAGGTCATAGGAGAAATAAAAGCTTAGGCTTGATCAACACAAAACAGAGTTTGTTCAAGATTGGAGACATAGTATGCTTGTTGTTGAACAAGGAGAGGCTAGAAACTCTTGTTAAGAAAATAAAGGCTCTACAATATGGTCCCCTGGAGATACCAGGAAAGGTAGGAGATAATGCCTATATACTTGGTCTACCCCCATACATGCACATTTACTTAGTTGTGAATGTGGAGAATCTGAATCTCTATGAGTCTTCCATGTTAGATCGGGAAGAGGAACAAGTCATATAATTTGTAGAGGCCAAAACTACAAGATAATGGTAGCATTACCTTTGTGAGATTAGGTTCAAAGGACAACTTCCAGGCAATGTTAAATGGTAGAACCGAGAAAAGGTGAAAGAAAAATTCCTCACCTCATTCAATAGAAAATTTTGGGGAGCAAAAGCCTTCCAAAATGGGAGGTGTGACCCAGATTAGATTAGTATATTTTTTTTTCATCCATATTGATGCTTTTAGAGTGGAAAAAGTAGAGGAATCAACTCACAAAACCATTTTTACTGGAAGGACCCAATTTGGAAAATTGGGGTCTTAAACCTTCTTGGATCATTTTGAGGAATAAAATAACTTTTAATTTAGGTTTAAAAAAAATTCATTGTAGAGCGATACATTTTTTTTCATATTCTACCCATAAATACCTTTCCAATGGTGCAAGAATCACCTCAATAAAAGTCCGTAGGCAAAAGTTATGCTACTTTGAAGTTGAATTTCCTATTTTCACCACCATAATTCAAGAGGATGCGATGTAAATCCCCGTTATTCATGAAAAAAAGAGCTAGACACATTATTATTATGAATAATACTCTAGAAGAGTCCATATTGTAACTCAAGTTAAGATTTGATGGAGTCAAACCTAACCACTAGTAGGCTATCAGGTTGTGTTATAACCAGGTCACTATGAGGAAAAGGGGTTCCCTTCCTTCGTTCCATAAATGAGAAAAATATTTGAGAGGGATAGGGGATATAGAATACATATAGGATTTGTGCATTATAGTATCCCAGAGGCCATATTATACTCACAAGTGTTTTCTACTCAAAGAAAGAGAACAAAGCAACCTCACCTTCCCACTAGTTTTTCTCCCAAAAGGGTTTCCTAGGTTATATCTTTTGTCAACCCGTGGTTTGTAAGGTTTTATTTTGTTATTCTTTATTTTTTCATAATTCTAATTTGCAGGCACACGCAATTAATAATAATCTCCATATTTGAAAATATAAAGAGAAATAAAACCATAATAGTATAAGATTTTGGATTTGTAAATATATCTTTATCATATTTGTTGTGATGAACTATCCAATGAAATATCCATGATAGTTTATGAATAATTTCTTCATCTGGTCTAAATTTCTTCTAATGCACCTTTACTTGTTATATTACTTGATTCTAAACTGTGAATAATCCTAGTCTAGGATGCATAATGATTCAATTTGGAATTCTCCCTTGAATTCCACCTGCATCACAAACCAATTAATTACATTATTAGCGCCACATACATATTTTTTAAGAAAAGAATTTTGAAATACACTGTGTTCTTTTACTATGGGTGGTAAGGACAAAATGTAAGCTAATTCTCTATTATGAAACCAACTCATAAAAATATAGAAAAGATAGATCAACGCCTTATAAATAAGCCTCTTCGAGGGGGAAACCTCCTTTACATTACACAAATGAAAATCTTGGATGATTCAAATGAAAAAACCTCCTTTATATATATAGGAGTCTAAGGGGTCACAATATAACCAAATTTTACCTAACAATAATAATATAAGGGCACAAAATAACAATAGTGGGATTCTATGGGGCACAATAATAGCAATATGGGGATAATAGGGGCACAACAATAACAATAAGAGATACAACGACAATAGTAATGGGGGAATCACTAGTATTATAGGGACCTAACATGCCCCTCTCCTTCAAAAAAGTGTTGTCCTAAACGCTTGAGTAGTTCTAGATACTTCTGTATAAAATTCTCATCCTCCCATGTGGAATCTT
>APFE031130594.1:0-10211 GCA_000404065.3 Pinus taeda
AAAATGGAAGAACCCAAATGGTTTGATAACTTCTACCTAGCCATCAATTTCCAAGACGTGTTCTATTACTCTGAACCTAAACAAAGAGAGTAGAAGAGTAAGAGGAGTCTAGATGAGGTGGACCCTGACTTGCTTGATAATTTTCAAAATTTGGGCATGCCCTTGACTAGAAGAATGATTGAATAACGTTGTTGTAGATGTTGTTTATGACAGTGTTTTCATTGCTACCATGTACAGGTAGACTCTATAGGCAGCTGAGGTTATATTTTGTTCATTATAGGAGTTGATTCAGGGGTATCTTGATTTAGTTAGGAAGTAGCTTGGTAGGGTTGTTCCTCCTGCTGATAATGATTATGTTGCATTGTATTTTTTACTTGTGATAACTCCTATTAAATCTCCAAACACACTTTGTCACACATGGAAATATCCACTTATTTCAGGATGAAAGAGATGGAGATCAGGAAGTTTGAGAGGAATCTTATTTTTGTATATGAGAAGATTTTTGTGAGGTTAGAGGAGTTCTGTTACATATATTGAAGGGTGCATTGGACCATTTTATGACACCAATCATCTCCATGCCACAATAGTGCATCTCTATTTCATCGAGGGAGGAACGATAAATTATTCCACTATAAAGAATTGGTATGTCGGGGACAAGGAATGCAGACGTGTGATTTATAATTTTATTACAAAAAGAGGTTTGTGCGATGGAGACAAATCAAGGATTTCATGGATGTAATTAGAGACTAGTTCAAAAATCACCTCAAAATAATCAAGCATTGTTTTGAAAGGTGATGAGGCAATTGGAGAGTTCTAGTTTGTTGCCTTGAAAAATAACTATGAATAGGGGGTACAAAGATGATGTTAGGTCCCTATAATACTTGTGATTACCCCATTACTATTGTCATTGTAGCCCTTATTGTTATTGTTGTGCCCCTATCGTTCCCATATTGTTATTATTGTGCCCCATAGAAGCCCACTATTATTATTATTGTGTCGTTATATTATTATTGTTATGTCGGCTTTGATTATATTATGACCCCTTAGAATCCTATATATAGAAAGAAAGTTTTTTCATTTGTATCATCCAAGAATTGTTTGTTTGTGTAATGTAAAGGAGGTTTCCCCCTTGAAGAGGCTATTTTCCAAGGCATTGATCTTTCTTTTATACCCTTTTGAGAGCTGGTTTCATAAAATATGTTATCAGAGCTTTGGGTTTTAGGGTTTCGTTGTTCCAAATAGGTCATAATGGAAGTTTTCTATAACTCTTTTTCTATGATGTCTCAGAAGATAACAAAAAACCCATTTGAGTTGAAATCATTATGAACCTTGGGTCCAAAATACAAATCTTGTGTCCCTACATTTATGGAGATATGATACTAGGAAGTCAGGGTTTTGCAGACTACCGAATTACACTCCAAACAAGTGACCTTGGGAAAATTGTAATAACTTTCTCTTTGAGCATCAAATTGAAATTTCATAAGAAGTTATAGAAATATGATAGTCTGTAGTTTTTTTTGTATCTTTTTCAGATCTGAAGATCGAAAGAGAGACACGTGGCAAGTGGTACAAGTTCACTCTACAGAAATGTTATATAATCAGGTCATGATGGCATATTGGGCATATCTATTTCTTGGAGAATCCAATTTTTATCAAACTGGTGGCATTGGAAAGAGGAATCAAAGGGTTACCACAAGAATAAATTTTAGACCTTGGAGATTTGTAATTACAAAGATACAACAGATTCAATATCGAGTTTCTACAAAGAGAAAAAAGTTGTATAGTCATTTTAAATATTTGCATAAGTTTCGGTTGAAAAATTAGCTTGAAGTTAAAATGGCATAGTGAAATATAATTAGCATTAATTGATGCCATGAAGAAAGAAAATGGAAACACCTGGTAAGAAACATGAAATCTCTAGGATGGTTCATGAAGAAAAGGAAGAAATGCAACATGATATATCAAAATTACTAGACCAAGTGCAACAAATTTCACTCTCATAGAAGGTAACAGAAGCTAAGATGGATGGTTTAAGAAAGGTGTGGAAACTAAGATGAATGGGATGGAATCTAAGATGAATGTCGTGGAAGCTAAGATGGATGGTTTATAAGTAAAAATTAACGATTTGAAGAAAGACATGGAAGGTTTGAAAGGATGTGTGGCAAAGTTGCTATAAGAAATGCTTCCTAATGGCAAAAAGGTAGTAGAGGAAACTCGTGATGAGAAAAAAAGAAATGTTAGTCACAATTTCATAGACTATAATGTTGGATTGAAGACCCACCATGTTCCAAAGATAAATATGAGGAAGTTTTATGGGAAGGATCCCATAACCTGGATACCATAAATGGAGCAATATTTTAATCTCCATAATATGCAAAACACACAAAAGGTATGCATTGAAACTTTATATTTGGAACCAAATCTGTTTGTATGGTATCGACAGCTTTGCTCTCGTAAGAAAATTTTCAGTTGGCCAATTTTTATAGAAGAAATGATAGCACATTATGAGGATACAAAAAGAAACACATTTTTTAGCCAATTGATAAACCTCAAACAAAAGCGTTCAATGATGGAGCACCTTGAGGACCTCAAAAATTGAATATAAGGGTAAAAGATATTGAAAAGGAGCATAGGATTTATGTGCTCATAAGGAATTTGAAGGATAACATCCAACGTTAGATTCATCTTTGGGAACCTAACTCATTGGAGAATGCATTCAGGTTGGCAAGAAAAATGGAAAAAAAAATTATGTAAAGAAGGAAGTCTACCACCCACAACTATAAGGATGGAAGTGTTGTTTCCCCTAGCCTTTCACAATCTACAAGGCTGAAAACCCAATAATTGGAAGAATAAAGAGAAAAAAGGATTTTTTACAGTTGTGATACAAAAAACAGTAAAGGTCATAAGTGTGTTGAGAAAAAAATATTTTACATAGATTGTGAGGAGGAAGAAAAGGAACCAAAAATGTCAAAAGAAGAGGATAAACATGAGGAACAAAACTTAGAGAAAGAAATGAATTCGACCATATTTTGTAATGCTTTGGCCAGAATTACCATTCCTCAAACTATCAAGATAGAAGGACATATCAAAAAGAAAAAGTTAACAGTGTTGATTGATTCGGGAAATAACCATAATTTTGTTCACTGTAAGAAAGCCAAGGAATTAAATCACCTCGTATATCTAGCACCAGAGTGTCAAGTGATGCCTGCAAGTGGAGGAACAATAAATCACTCTGGAAAGTGCCATAATATCAAGCTATCCATAGGAGAATATGTATTGAATAGCCCATTTCTTTCCATTCCAATGGGTGGTGCTGATGTTGTACTAGGATTCCAATGGCTACAATCCTTGGGTACAATAGCTTTTGATTTCCAAGAATGTTTCATGAAATCTTATTTGGAAGGAAAGGCAGTGGAATTAAGAGGCATCGTAGGGAAATCGGGAAAGATAATCATATTTAATGGAATGAAAAAGCTTCTAAATAAAGAACAATGAGGTGTAATTACACAATTATGTTCGATAGAGGTTCCCACATAGAAATCATCTATTTCTCCAGATCTCCAAAAAGCCTTGGACAATCATTCCAAGGTATTTGACACTTCCAAAGGTCTCCCACATATTCATGATCATGATCATGCTATTCATTTGATTCTAGGAAGTGTTCCTCCAAACATTAGACCTTACAGATGTCCCTATTTCCAAAAGAGTGAAATTAAATGTATAGTTCCAGAAATTCTAGTCAAAGTTCCTTTTCTGCTCTAGTAGTATTGGTGCAGAAGAAGGATGGATCATGGCACATGTGTCCTGATTATAGGGAGTTCAAAACCCTCAATATTAAATATAAATTTCCCGATCATCTCATTGATGAACTATTAGATGAATTGCATGGATCAAGTTACATCACCAAGTTGGATCTTCATTCAAGATATCATCAAATCAGAATGAAGATTGAATACATTCCGAAAACAACATTTAGAACTCATGACGGTCATTATGAATTTTTAGTCATGCCGTTTGGCCTTACCAATTCACCTTTTACATTTCAATGTTTGATGAATTCCATTTTCAAACCCTTCTTTAGAAAATTTGTGTTAGTATTTTTTGATGATATACTAATTTATAGAAGTCTTGGAAGGATTGTGTTCAACATGCTGACACGGTGCTCAAACTATTGCAGGAGAATCAATTATATGCAAAAAGATCCAAATGTTTCCTTTGAGTATAAGAGGTGGAATATATGGGTCATATTGTATCTCATGAAGGTGTTAAGGTAGACCCTAGAAAAATTAAAGCCATTAAGGAATGGAAAATACCCACATCCATAGATCATCTACAAGGATTTCTCAGTTTAACAAGGTATTATCACATTTTTGTTAAGAATTATGGGAGAATAGCAACACTGCTCACAACATTATTGAAGAAAGATTCATTTTTATGGACTCCAGAAGCAATGAAGGCCTTTGAACATCTTAAAAAGGCTATGTGCCAAGCACCGGTCTTAGCTACAGCGAACTTCAAAAAAACCTTTATTTTGGAATGTGATGCCTCAGGAAATGGAATTGGTGTTGTTTTAATGCAAGAAGAAAGACCCATTTCTTTCAAAAGTTTTCCAATGAAAGGAAACTATTTACACAAAGCTATTTATGAGAAGGAAATGTTGGCAATAGTTCATGCACTTAAGAAATGGCAACCCTGCCTAATGGGAAAACACTTCAAGGTGAAAAAGGATCATGATAGTCTTAAATACTTTTTAGAACAAAGATTATCTTCAAAAGAATAACAAAAATGGGACACAAAGATGTTGTGTTATGACTTTGAAATCATATGCAAAAAAGGGAAGCAAAATAGTGTGGTAGATGCACTCCGAAGAAAGGACGAGGATGTGGAAGCATTGCTTTCAGTCATTTCTATTATCCAACCAGATTGGATAAATGAAGAAAGGGATGAATGGAAGAATGAAGAAGAAGTGTGGGCACTCATTCAAAAGTTACAACAAGATCCTAGTACATCTAATACATTTAGCAAAAAAATGATTTGTTATGGTACGAAGGTCGCTTATACCTATGTCAGAATTCCCAACCCAAACAAAATATTCTTATGGAATTGCACACCTCCACCTTAGTAGGGAACTAAGGATTTTTAAAAACTTACGACATGTTAAGAAGAATTTTTTTTGGGATGACCTTAAATCTAATATTCAAACGTTTATAGTGAAATGTTTGGTTTACCAACAAAACAAAGTTGAAACAATTATGATCCCAGGTCTATTACAACCTTTATCCATTCCAAGTCAAAGTTGGTAGGAGATTTCAATGGATTTTGTCACAGGTTTACCAAGTCTGAAGGAAAGTGTGTCATCGTGGTGGTATTTGACAAAATTACAGAGTATGCACACTTTTGTGCATTATCTTATCCAATTAAATCCAGTATATTTTCTACTGTATTTATGGAAATAATTAAAAAGCTACATGGAAACGCAAAGATTATTGTAAGCGACAGAGATCCCATTTTCACTGGAAATTTTTGGACAAAATTATTTTCTTGTCTTGGTACTCATTTAGCCCATAGCTCATCTTATCATCCTCAATATGATGGGAAAACTAAGATAATAAACAAATGCTTGGAAGGATACCTTCACTTCTCTGTATCCGATGAACAAACATAATGGTTCAAATGGTTTGCTTTGACTAAATGGTGGTATAACACTTCCTTCCATACTACATCAAAAAAGCCCCATTTATGGCACTTTATGGATATCACCCACCATCCATCACATCATATTTAAGAGAAAATTATAAGGTTCAAGTAGTGGAAGATAACATCAAGCATCAACAACAAGTTCTCCAATTCTTAGAGGATAACCTAACTTTGGAACAGAATAGAAGGAAACAATAGGCATATCAACATCGCAGTGAAAGAAGTTTTGATATAGGTGACTAGGTACTTCTACCGCTACAACCATATAAACAAATGTCCATCAAGAAAGATAAGAAGGACAATAAATTATCACCAAAGTATTATGGTCCTTACAAGGTGTTGGAAAAGATTGGTACTATGGCATACAAATTGGAGCTTCCTACAACTTCTTGAGTGTAGCCCGTTTTCCAGAGTTAAAATGGACATAACTTGGTCAATATAACTCGAAATATTTATTATAACCTATTTTTGGAAGAAGAAGGACCATTTTTCATCTTCGCATGTGTTGGAAATCCTTATCTAGACACCCTAGAATCTCTGATTCTCGCTGCAATGTTTCCACCGTCACAAAAGTTCTAAAAAAATAGTTGATTTTAAATGAGCGATATCTCCCACATCCAAACTCCAATTCAACCCATTTTTTTTTTAAATTGGGTGAATTTTCAAGAAGCGATCATATCTATAATCCTTTTTCTGAAATTCTACACAAAAACTTCATAAAATGATAGGAGAATCATCATTGACCAATTTCCATTAGAAACAATTCTACACATAGTTGATTTTAAATTAGCGATATCTCCCTCATCCAAACTCCAATTTGGCGGATTTGTTTTTTTATTTTGGTATTTTTCTCAAGGAATCCAGATCTATTATTTGTTTTTGTAAATATTGTACCAAATGTTTAAGATATTATCTGCAATCTCACCGTCGAAAAAAAATTGCCGCAAAAAAATAAAAAAGGAAAATTCTTCCTGCTTGGCCCTAGAAAGTGCTTTATGGAGGTTTGCTGCAAAAATTTGAAATTGAAATATGCCTTAAACCCTCATTCTGATGGAATTGTAACCTGCTTTGGTATATCTGATCTAGATCTTGTGGGGAGGCCCCCAAGATCTAAAAGATTGAAATGGATCTTGTGGGGGAGGCCCCCAAGATCTAAGGAATTGGAATGTTAGAAAGAAGATGACAGAACACAGTAAATAAAACAACAAAGAAACTTTTTATTAAAACCGATAATAACTATAAAGGCTACATTGTGGCGGACTATCTGTCATTTTACAAAATGCAGCTTGTTACTTATAGTAATTTTCAGTTACAGTACCACAAGTCAATTCCATGGGTGAATGAATACCATGGGTGGATGTCACATTACCACAAGTCAATTTCATGGATGAATGAATACCATGGGTGGATGTCACAATACCATGGGTCAATTCCATGGGTCAATGAATACCATGGGTGGATGTCACAATACCATGGGTCAATTCCATGGGTGAAAGAATACAATGGATGGATGTCACAACACCATGGGAAAATATGATGGGTGGATAAATTCCATGAGCGGATTCCAATTACAATACCATGTGTAAATTCCATGGGTGGATGAATAACGTGGGTGGATGAATACCATGGGTTGATTCCTTCTTCATTTTGGATCACTCTTCTTTTTGATAAAAAATTTACTATGAATGTTGAGCATCAAGATGAGCACTTAAGCCCAATCATGATTCTGTGATTATGGGTTCTACTAAACCTAGTAGTCTTCTATCGACAAGAATATAGGTGTATTTCACACCTATGTAGCCCTAGGTAGTCTGATACCTACCTATGTGTGGCACTACACAATACAAGGCCGCAAATAATCTCATGCCTATTTGCTGCAAACACAAGCCCTCACTAACTCACACATAACACTTCATACTTACACAACACACAGGACGAGGCAATCCCATACCTATATGTCTTAAACACATAAACACAAAACAAGATCCAAAGAGTCCCATACCAACCTTACCTGAACATATTTCATTAACACACACTTATACACATAGTATGACACAACACACGTAATGCAAATTTATCCCATTCCCATGCATGACACATGCACATGTACAACAAACACATATACAATGAACATATCACATTAAAAGATATCACAATAACCTAGAGACCAATTTGTCTCCATGTGATTCAACTAGCCACACTACTCCATTTGTTTTTCAAATATTCTTAACCTTGACATGGGAGTAATGTAAGAGATATGTTCACATGATTATACAATAGGAAAAATATATTTTCTTCCCAATAAATTCCTTATCACAGTGGGAATCATTTTGTTCCATTGATATCATCAAGTGAAGTTTTTGAGCAATTATGCTTTCTTTCAAATCACCCTTGACATCCTTCTTAGAAGAAATGGCATTTTGATAGATATAAACATATATATCGATTAGAACGAGCATGTTTGTAATATAACATTATCGATCTGTATAATCATGGATGCATCAACATAATTAGGTATGCAAGATATAGGTGTCCATCAACATAATCATGTATTCAACATATAAATGCATGTGCAAGTATAATCAAGTGTTAGAAAGCTCCCTTCTTGCCACTTTCCTAGCCTTACATATCTTTTTCCATTATTCTCATGAACTCAATTAGACCATTAGGTTGTTTTGTTACTTAATCATGGAAAAAAAAACATTAACTTATGCCAAATAAGTCTAGGGTTTAAATCACTCCCTAATTGAAGCCATCATATATTATATAGCCTCTTCATGCTACTATTGTTTTCACTCTTACTTGTTCTTTTGTTCATGTCCATTGCCCAATAACTTTCAATTCTACCTGGAACTTTAATCAATATGATTTCCTTCACGTGTATCAAATGTTTCCCACTTTTTTTCAAGATTTTATGGCCCTACAACTACACCCTCCTTATTCCAATATTTCCCCAAACATGCAATTCAAAATTCAAGAACTGAAAGCCAATACAAGAGGAAGAAATGGGAAATCATTCCAAAAGGACATCTAACAAAAATCATTGACAAAACAAGTAAAATAGCATCGTAAACATGACCAAAATCATCATTATAACCAAGACCTAAAACCAACATGATAATCAAAACCAAAAACCCGCATTACCATGCACAAGTCTAAAACAAAACGATATCAAACCAAGAAGTTGGTAAATTAAGCGATAGCGCATAAGCATAAAATATACAATCCCCAAAATCAATTCAATATCAAAAGTCTACCATTCATGGCACTTTTGGCCATCATACAAGTTTACGAATCCACACTTATAAATCAAATTAGTTGAACGCTTCTTTATAAGCGTAGTAGCAACCTTTATGTATTATGTTCCAGAAACGTTCAAAGGGAATATTTTCAATATATATATATATATATTGAGGCATTGTCCCCTCTGCCCCCTTAGTGTCCTTTATTGTTCTTATGTGTCCCTATGGCTTGCTGGGTGTGTCTTCTCTCTTTCTCTTCCCATGGGGATAATCCATTTTATGATGCTCTTCTCACAACACCAACAAGATATTATCTTTTCATCCTTCTCATCCCCATGAAGCCTTTTCCTTCATTTACCATCCCTTATTTTAGAGGATTCAAATAGGTATGTTCTTTGCAACTCAACGTTCCACTTAGCCAATTATGTTGTTTCTTGGTGAGTTTTCTAAGTTTTTCCCTTCAGATCTTTAGCCTACCTTCCATGTCTTTTATATTAGCCTCCATAGTTATGAATGTTCTCATCTCTTGGAGGAATATCCATCCCCATTCTCAATAGAATTGGTCTATATACTATTGTGCAATGCCAAAATACATGTTTCCTTCCATTGCCACTGAGTCCTACTGTGTGTTGCCATATACAATAAGCTATTAGCTCATAAAATAATCTCACAACACATATGCCAATTGTCATATTTACTAGGTTAGGAGAAGTGTGGAATCCTATGGTTGACACAACTTTAAAATTATCATTAGTGACATATCATAAACCAAAGCACTAGGTATTACATATATAAATTATTTTCAAAATTTGGCAATGAACTGATATTGTTCATAATCATCATCATGTCGAAGAAAAACTAGAGTTCAATCTTTGACCCATACATAAGATACTAGTTAAAATCATCGTCTCTACCAAGGCCACACTATTTTTTTTAATAAAGCTTTTAAATACAATAATAATTTGACCCTCTTATTATGGTCAACAACATCCATGGAATCTGCAACTTCAAAGCATCAGCTAGAAAAATATCATGTTATATTAACATTTATCATACTTGTAATTTTCATGTTGACATAGATGCATTATAGCACTTTCATGAAACTATTCAATAGCTAGCCACGATCCTTAATTCTATAACAAATACCTACAACCAAGTCATTATCATTCACTTGTCTTCCTAAGATATGCACAAAGTCATATCTCTAATCCCTTGAGACATTATATCACATGTGGGAAATTGGATGTTCCCATCCAATCAGAATATATATAT
>APFE031130595.1:0-25565 GCA_000404065.3 Pinus taeda
CTCTCTACCCAATCCTTCCTGTTGCTGCTCACTACCTTGGTTAAGATGCTTTCCAGTGCCCTATTGGTCACCTCCACTTGCCCATTAGCTTGTAGATGATAAGGAGTGGAGGTCTTATGCTTGATTTTGTGATGGCTGAGTAGTTCTTCAATCATGTTGGAGGTAAACTTGCTAACTTGGTCTATGACTAGCTCTCTAGGGTACCAAAATTTGTAGAATACATTCTCCCTTCGGAACTCAACCACCTCCTCTTCTGTTGCTACCTTAATCACCTTGGTTTCAGCCCACTTAGTCAAATAATTACTGCACACAATAATGTATTGTTTTTTCTTTGAAGGAGGGTTGATAAGCCCAATGAAGTCCATGCCCCACTTGTCAAATGGCTAAAACGTCACTTGAGGTTGTAGGGGCATTTCATCTCTTGGAGTAGGCTTTCCCATCCTCTCGCACCGATCACACTGACTAATGTACTTCTTCACAACCTGATGAAGAGTGGGCCAATAATAGCCCGCTTGTAACACTTTGAATATTTTCCTCTTTGTTGCAAAGTGACCTCCACAAGGCCCATCATGATAGGTCAGAAGGATGTCAAAAACTTACTCTTCCCTTACACACCTTCTCAAGATTTGATCTGGGCCAAGTTTGAAAATATTGCCCCCAATCCAGGTGAAGGGGGCACTTTTCCTTACTATCTTTCTCTTTTCTTTGGAGGGTGAGTTTGGTGGGAACTGTGCTAATACTAAATAGTTTGCTATATCAGCAAACCATGTGGAGAGAACTGAAATAGCAAACAAATGCTCGTCTGGTAACTGGTCATCCACCATTCCTTCTTCACCTGCAAGCAGATTTACCCTAGATAGAAAGTCTGCAATAATATTTTCCTTACCAGGCTGATCAACAATAGTTAGATCAAATTGTTGTAATAAAAGCAACCATCTTATAATTCTAGCATTCACATCTGGTTTGTTCATTAAATATTTGATTGCAGCATGGTCAGTATGCACAAGTGTTTGATAGCTTGTAATGTAATGCCTAAATTTATTTAATGAATGCACAACACCCAGGAGTTCCTTTCCAGTCACAATATAATTTAGCTCACCCTTTGACAGGTTCTTACTAATAAAATAGATGGCATAGGGCAATTTCTCCTCTGTCTGATCTAAGGCTACTCCTATGGCTTTGTGTGAGGTATCAACATGAATATGAAAAGGGAGGTCCTAGTTTTGGCCTCGAATAATTGGTGTAGTGGTCAACTTACCCTTTAAAATGTTTAAGGCCTCTTGATAGCTTTTTAACCATATAAACTCTAAATCTTTGGCCAAAAACCCAAATAAAGGAGAGGCCAACTTGCTAAAGTCCTTTATGAACCTTCGGTAGTATCCATCTAACCCCAAGAAAATCCTAACACCCCCCTAATTTTGAGGAGGTAGGACCCTTTCGATGATTGCTAATTTGTTTTAGTCCACCTATAGTCCTTGCTGAGATATTGAATGACCTAGCATGGTCCCTTCAGTCACCAAAATTCACATTTTTCTGGACTGAGAGACAGGTTCATTTCAATGCATTTGTGCAATACTTTACCTAGGTTAGTCAAGGCTTCTTGAAAATCACAACCATAAGGTGTAAAATCATCCATATAGATTTCCACTGCATCATGTACTAATTCAGAAAAAATACTCAAGACTGCTCTCTGGAAAGTGGCAGGAGTGTTGCATAGGCCAAAAGGAAGGACCCTATAGGCAAAAGTACCCCAATGATAGGTGAATGTGGTCTTATCCTCGTCTTCTAGGCAAATTTGGATTTAGTTTCCTCCACTGAATCCATCTAGGAAAGAGAAAAACTTCTTCCTTGCCAGGCCATCTAGAACTTGGTCAATGAAGGGTAGGGGAAAATGACCCTTCTTCATGGATTTGTTCAAATCCTTTTAATCGACAGAAATCCTCCACTTACCATTTTTCTTGGGAACTAACACTAAAGGAGAGACCCACTGATTGTCTGAGATAGGGTAAATGAATCTTGCATCTAGCAGTTTTTACAGTTCCTCTTCGACTATATCTTTAAGAGCTGGATTCATCCTCCTTTGTGGTTGCTTGACTGGCTTGCAACCTTCTTTGATGCATATGTGGTGAGTACACACTGAGGGGTGTACCCCCTTCTTTTCCTTATAACTCCAAGTGAAGGCTTCTATGTTTTCTCTCAACATGTTGCATGGCTTTTCCTCTTCAAGAGTAGAAAGAGATGGATTAATTTTCAAAGTTTTCTCTGGGCCAAATTCTATGGTTTTGACAAGAAGTGGGTTGGAATTGGCCAAGCATAAGTCAATTGGATGATTTTTCAGTGTTTCCCTTACTTCTTTTTCTAATGGTAATGAACTAGGAGTTGGACTTTGGAGCAGGTGTTCAATTAAGTCATCCTCATCTTGTTGTCCTCCTCCTATGGTTGCTTCCAAAGCATAAAGTTGGGCTAAATAAGCCTCATATTCGTCCTCCTCCTCCAACCATAAAGGTAAATCATGCTCTAGAGAAGGTTGAGCAGGAGGATATATGACTAACTACTTGGACATATGCCCATTCTTGATAGTCATATTCCTAGCTTTGCAGCTAATTTAAGCATCAACTATGTGATGAGCCTAGGTATTGCAGCAAGAATGCTACAACTCTCAAGGCTACCAACTTTACTTATCAACCCAAGGTTCATACAAACTTGGAGGTGACAGTGTTATATGCACAAGTAGAAGTGAAGGTATTATCTGTTGTCACTGCTCATCTAGTAAGATACCCCAGGGGTTCCAAGCCAGACTTCTATAGGGTCAAAAGAAGCTCGATTTTGATGGAAGAAGAGAAAATTTATTCTAATGGGAAGCTACCCTATTGATGTAATGAAGGAAACAACTTGTAATGCTAACTCACACCAGACCCTAGCTAACCAATTAAACAACTATGCTAAGTAGAATTACTAGAACAACATTAATGTAATGCTAATTATCTAAGTCACAGAAGTAAAAGCATCAAGACTAGACTAAGGGGTAAGCAAAGGAAACTAAGCTAAGTCTATGTTTAAGCGAAAGAGTAGTTGGGGGATGAAATTGGCGAAAGAAGGATGTGAGAGAGCAACAATGCATGAGAACCGTTGGATTAGGTGGGTGAAAGGTAAATGAATAGCTGAGATTGGATCATAGGAGGGTATGTAGGTAGATGGGTGAACAGGGTTAACTAACAAGATGAAAAACTAAGATTATATTGTGGGGGCTAAGTCAAGAGATGGACGGACAGGATTAATCGGTAGATGGACGACGGAGATTACATCACGGGAAAAAGAAACATGCAGAAATGATAGCGGGTTGGCAGAGGTGAAAAGTTGTATTTCACGTGCCATCAAAGCCATAAGTTGTATTTCAAAATTTCACACGATTAGCCTTCCCAGGTGACACGTAGCATAGGGAAACCACTCTTTTCACATGCCCTTGGGCGGATAACGATTGAACAGAAATCCACGTGATATGGTGCAACAGCCGTTGGATCAGGTGGGGCTGATCAACGGTGGAGATTGGCCAAGCTAGTTGGTGATTGGTGAAGCGACAACCATCGAATCAAGGGACAGATCGATGATGGAGGTTAAAGTAGGAGAAGAGAACATGTGGAAATGATGGAGCAGGTTTAGAGGGTGGTGAGCTGTTTATCGCACACCCTCAAAGCTGTAAGTGGTTTTCTAGAATTTTACACAATTAGCCTCCCTGGGCGACATGTAGCATAGGGAAACCACTCTTATCGCATGCCTTCGGGTGGATAATGATCGGACATAAATCCATGTGATATGGCGCGATAGTCATTGGATCTATCTAGGCAGATCAATGGTGGAGACTTGAACAAGCTAGTTGGCGAGCAGGTGTGCGATAGTCGTAAGATCCAAAAAGGTTGATCGATGGTTGGGATTTAAAGTGCACAAAGTCAAACGCTAAAAGCGAATTCAGGTGGTGATTGGTCAGTTTTGCTTGTGAAAGGCAAACTACGAATAAAAACCATTTAAACATGAATTATCAGCTTCTGCTAAGCATTTTGTGCTGAATGAGAATGAAATGGGAATGTAAGGGAGATAAAATGACAGGAAGAGAGTGAAGGAATAGGTGACCATGAAATGAGTGAATGACCATGAAATGAACTAAGTAACAATGTAATGAACCAGTGACTACGTTAAATGACAAACTTCATGCAAAACTGAAACTCTACGTTTTTGGGGTTGCTGCAGGGTTTCTTCCTCTCGTCATGGTCCTAGAGGGAGGAGGTGAGGCCGAGACACCTGTCGACAACCTTATGGATATTTTCTTTGCTAACATGCTAACTGAACGAAATCATAAATGATCTAATTTACACTACTGTAATGAGACTATAACTATTTAAGCAGATGAACAGTTAAACAATAAACCTCTGGAATGGAAATGAACTACTTAAGCAGATGAACAGAAAATAGGAAACTATGCTACTTAACAATACAGTAAAGAGGAGCTTTGCCTGCTAGAGTTAGGCCCTAACCCAAGATCTTAATCCCTCTGGTTAACTCAGTGCTAGCTCAAAACACAACTCATCTTCATTATAAATAAAAAATTGTTACAAGACTTACAGCTTGAAAACAAATTAGAGTTCTACAGTGAAAAGTCCAAATTCTTGCTAACTCTTGGTGAACACTGCTAACTAACTAAAATAAACTGAGGTCCTAAGCCTATCTACTTATACATCTAAAGTCTCCAATGACTTCCTTCCAAATTAGGGAGGCATTGCTCCCAATTCAATGATACTTGTCCCTTCCCTTTCACTAGCTCGTTTGCCTTCTAGTAGGGAGGCTTGGCTCCCAACTCAAGATAAACTCGTACTTTCACTTACTTGGCTACCTTCTAGTACACTTGATTTAGCTGTTTGCACCTTCACTTGCTTGGCTGCCTTCGAGTACATGATTTGGCTGTTTGCACCTTCACTTTCTTGGCTGCCTTCTAGAAGAGGGGTTGTTTGTGCTTTTAGCTGATGGAGGGATACTCAAATGGAGGGGCAGTAAATGAGGAGGATTTACCTTCTGTAATTCCTCTCCCTTGCCCCATTTTAGTTTTTACCAAGGTATTTACCATAGTTCCTTGCTTTTATATTTTATCCCTGCATTTTCTTTACTTTTATCGTTTATTCCTACATTACATGCACATTAGACCACAAAGCAAAATATCCAACTCTAGCTCATCTCATAAGCAAAATATAATCAAAATTATGCAATAAGTTGTGAAAATAGTTGGATTGACTAATCTAGGAGGTGATTAAGGCCAATTATGACCCATATAATTACTCAATGATGAGGCTCGTGATCACTCGCCCACTAAAAGTGTTTCTCATCCTCTGAGCAACTTAGTGGCTCTAGTAGCCTCTCTGACATCCTATGCTCCTGATGTGGTCTCTTCTTCTTGTTCATAGAAGCCTGCTTTCCTTTCTACTTCTTCCCATTGATATTCTCTGATCTTTAAGTTGTGTGGTAGTGTTTTATATCTCGTTATGCAGGCATGTATATTATCATTTCTTAGCAACCTAAGCATGTCCTCAAAATGTGAAATTGCTTGCTCTTGGGCAACAAGATATCTAAGTGCCATCTGAGGATCATTTGCAATTATATTATTTGTGCATATTAGCACCATGGGATTTGATTGTTCAACTGCTTCTCTATCCTTGAAGCCACTTAGCTCTTTTGTTTCTTGGTGCTCTTTTTTTTTTTTCAATGCGTTCTTCCTCTTCTGTTTCAGCATCATGTTCCTTTGTATTAGTGTCTTCTTCATCATATCCCTCTATATTAGTTTCTTCCTAATCCACCTCATCCCTATCTAGCTTTGTGTCATCTTCTTCTTGTTTCACCTCCTCCTCACTGACAGAAGGACTAACACCATAGATGAAGGTTTTGATGTCATCCTCTATTGGCAAGTCATTGAAGACTATCCATGTTATAGGGATCCTGGGGTTTAGGAGGGCATCCTCAATGAGGATTCTGATAAACCCATGGTAAGCCAACGGTTGGGAATTTCCTTTCTTTACTTTGCTGTTGGATTCCATGAATGATTGAATCAGAAAATAGGTATGTTGAATCTTTGGTGAACTGGTGTTTCTACCCCAAATATTAGTTCTTCAAGCATTCTAAAATGGTAGCCATAAACAATATTGTATCTACCCTCACATGAGATATACTTGATGAGCATCTTGCTTGTGAGGCTTAAAGAGGAAATGAGCAAATTCTTGAGAAAATAGAGTTTCCTGTGTATGTAATCCACTAGCCCTTTTTTTTATAGAGGAAACTGGCCACCTTTTTACTTACAAACCAACTACCTCTTAACCTTTACAACTTTTGATCAAATGATGCATATGAGTGACTGAGAAGGATACTTACCTGTGGCCTTAATGCCACGTTGCAGTTGTCAAAGATCAGAGATGTTGCTGATGGTCATTCTTCTTCCTCCTATGTTGTCTTCTGATGGTTTCTTGACTGCAGATCTCATGATGCTCCTGCTATATGGTCATCTTTCTTCCTCTTTTGTTGTCTACTGATGGTGTCTGTGACTGCATATCTGATGTTGTTGAATGGACAGAGGGAGTAGGAGTGTGTGTGAAGGCATGGATGATTGTAATGAATGAGGTGAGGGGTTAGATCATGTCTAGAATTAATTTTGGGGATCTAACCAATCTACCAGTCAAGGGATCCTGTAGAAAACACAATTTCACTTGAATTGGAGCAATGAAGTGAAAAACAATGGAATTTATGGAGGGATGCATGGTAAGGAGCGAAGGAGATGAACATATGTGAGGCAGGGCTCCCTAATTGTCTTTCTCATCCTCCTGCAAATAACAATTATGTTTTTTCTCTTATTATTATTATTATATATATTAAAAAACATCTAGGGTGCCTTAGAGAGGTTTTCACCCTAAATATTTGCCCGGAGCCCCTCAAGGAAGGTTTTCACCCAGGGATCTTATTTTCTTTGCATTTCTCTCATCCTTGGGCTGCCTCATGGAGGTTTTCACCTGAATCCTTATTCTGTTTTTGTTTGTTTGTTTTTATTTTGTTTGTTTTTGTTTTTTTGTTTTTGTTTGTTTGTTTTTGCTTGTTTTTTTTTGTTTTTGTTTTTTTGTTTGTTTTGTTTGTTTTGTTTTTTTTGTTTTTTTTTTTTTCAGCAACTTGATGAGGGAGGAGCTGAAACTTGCTCCACCATCATCACTATCTTATTGATACTGTCAATGAACTCTTATTTAGATAAAGGCCTCTTGTACATTTTCAGCTTGTGTCCATTAACTAGCAATGGAATGGCTTCTTCATATATAGTTCTGGTCTGCATTGAATCATAGTTACGACATCTTTCCACCACATAAGGTCCGAGCCGTCCTGTCCTTAGCTTGTCCTTGAAGTATTTATACCTCGAGTCATATAAAAATGCCTAGTCTCCTTCTTGAAATTGCTTCTCCTTAATATGCTTGTCATGCCATATTTTCCTCTGAAGTTGAACTATCTTTGTATGGAGGAGGGCTTGCATTCTAAATTCATCCAAGCCATTCAAATGGAACAGTCTTTCTTTATGTGCCTAACTGAGATCCAAATATAGTTGGGCTTCCATCCTCAATGTATTATATTCAAATTCAATGGACAACAAATCCTTTTTCCCATAGACCAACTCATAGGGTGTAGATCCAATGGTGGTCTTCCATGTCATATTATAGGCCTAGGTGGCCTCAACTAGTCTTTCTACTCAATCCTTTCTGCTGTTGTTCACTACCTTGGTTAGGATGTTCTCTAGTGCTCTGTTGGTCACCTCCACTTTCCCATTAGCTTGTGGATGATAAGGAGTGGAGGTCCTATGCTTGATTTTGTGATGCTTGAGCAGTTCTTCAATCATGTTGGAGGTAAACTTGCTACCTTGGTCTGTGACTAGCTCTCTAGGGTACCCGAATTTGTTGAAGATATTTTCCCTTAGGAATTCAACCACCTTTTCTTCTGTTGCTTCCCTAATTGCCTTGTTTTTAGCCCACTTAGTCAAGTAACTAGTGCACATAGTAATGTGTTGTTTTTTCTTTGAAGGAGGATTGATACGCCCAATGAAGTCCATTCCCTACTTATCAAATGGCTTAAAAGTCACTTGAGGTTGGAGGGGCATTTCATCTCTTGGAGTAGGCTTTCCCATCCTCTAGCACCGATCACACTGACTAATGTACTTCCTCACATCCTCATGAAGAGTAGGCCAATAATAGCCTGCTCGCAATACTTTCAATGATGTCCTCTTTGCTGCAAAGTGACCTCCACAAGTTCCATCATGATAGGTCAAAAGGATGTCAAAGACTTCCTCTTCCCTTACACATCTTCTCAAGATTTTATCTGGGCCAAGTTTGAAAAGATTGCTCCCAATCCAGGTAAGGGGGGAACTTTTCCTGATTATCTTTCTCTTTTCTCTGGAGGGCAGGTTTGGTGGGAACTGTGATGATACCAAATAGTTTTCTATATCAACAAACCATGGGGAGAGCACTAAAATAGCAAACAAATGCTCGTCTAGTAACTAATCATACACCATTCCTTCTTCACCTATAGGCAGATTCATCCTAGATAGAAAGTCAACAACAACATTCTCCTTACCAGGCTAATCAACAATAGTTAGATCAAACTGCTACAATAAAAGTAACCATCTTATGATTCTAGCATTTACATCTGGTTTATTAATTAAATATTTAATTGTAGCATGATCAGTATGCACAAATGTTTGATAGCATGTAATGTAATGCCTAAACTTGTTGAATGAATACACAATAGCCATGAGTTCTTTTTCGGTCATAATATAATTTAACTCAGCCTTTGACAAGTTTTTACTAGAAAAATAGATGGCATAAGGCAATTTCTCCTCTACTTGACCTAAGGCTTCTCCTATGGCTTTATGTGAGGCATCAACATGGATATGAAAAGGGAGGGCCCAGTTTGGGCCTGTAAGGATTGGTGCAGTGGTTAATTTACCCTTTAGAGTGTCTAGGGCCTCTTGATAACTCTTTGACCATATAAATTCAGAATCTTTGGCCAGCAATCCAAACAAAGGAGAGGCTAACTTGCTGAAGTCCTTTATGAACCTTTTGTAGTATTCAGCTAACACCAACAAACTTCTGAAATCTCTCTACTTTTGTGGAGGTGGGACCCTTTGGATGATGGCTATTTTGTTTGGGTCCACCTACAGTCCTTGCTGAGATATGGAATGACCTAGCATAGTCCCTTCAGTCATTAAGAATTCACATTTATATGAACTGAGAGACGTGTTCATTTCAATGCATTTGCGTAATACTTTGCCTAGGTTAGTTAGGGCTTCTTGGAACTCACATCCATAAGGTGTAAAATCATCCAAATAGATTTCCAAAACATCACGCACTAGTTCAGCAAAAATACTTAAGACTGCTCTGTGGAAAGTGTCAATAACATTGCATAAGCCAAAAGGAAGGACCCTATAGGAAAAGCACCCCAAGGACAGGTGAATGTGGTTTTATCCTGGTCTTCTGGGTGATTTGGATTTGGTTGTACCCACTGAATCAATCTAGGAAAGAAAAGAACTTCTTCCCTGCTAGGCCATCTAGCACTTGGTCAATGAAGGGTAGGGGAAAATGATCCTTCTTTGTGGATTTGTTCAAATCCCTATAATCGACACAAATCCTCCACTTACCATTCTTCTTGGGAACTAACACTAAAGAAGAGACCTACTCACTGTTAGAGATAGGGTAAATGAACCCTACATCTAACAGTTTTTGTAGTTCTTCTTTGACAATGTCTTTAAGGGCTAGATTCATTCTCCTTTGTGGTTACCTAACTAGCTTGCAACCTTCCCTGATGTATATGTGACGGGTACACAATGAGGGGTGTACTCCCTCCATTTCCTTATAGCTCGAAGCAAAAGCTTATAGGTTCTCTTTCAACAATTTGCATAGTTGTTCCTCTTCGAAAGTAGAAAGAGATGGATTAATCTTCAAGGTTTTCTCGAGGCCAAATTCTATGGTTTTGACTCAGAGTGGGTTGGAATCGGCCAAGCATCAGTCAATTTGATGATGGTTCAGTGTTTCCTTTACATATTCTTCTAAGGGTAATGAACAAGGAGTTGGACTTTGGAGAAAGTTTTCAATTAAGTCATCCTCCTCTTGTTGTCCTCCTCCTATGATTGCTTCCATAGCATAAATTTGGGCAGACTAAAGCTCATCTTCTTCTTCCTCCTCCAACCATAAAGGTAAATCATGTTCTAGGGAGGGTTGAGCAGGAGGCTATAAGACTAATTTTTTGGACATATGCCCATTCTTTATGGTCATATTCCCAGCTCTACAGCTAATGTAGGCATCAATTGTGGCCAATCATGGCCGCCCAAGGATGAGAGGGTAACCAGTAATCTTAGCCTTAAGCTAGAGAACTAGGAAATTTGCAGGGTACTCCCAGGAAATAATGGAGACCATCACATCCTCCACAAATCCCTCAGGGGTGACTGTGGAATGATCTGCAAGCTACAACACTGTTGTGGTCTTCCTAAATGACCCTTGGAGGTTAAGCTTGAGCATGGTGTCCTTGGTCATCACATTAATGGCAGCCCCAATATCAGCTACAGTGTGTGGGACAATGGTGCCATTGATGTGCACATCAACTACAGGGCTTCCAGGGTCTAAGTATTTTGGACATATTACCTATCCCATCATTAAGTTAGATAACTACCCAATGACATTAATGGTAGGGGCATCCCTTTTTCTTCTTCCTCGATGCTTAAAGCACTTCTCCTTAATCAATTTATTGTAGATAGGAACATCTTTGATTGCCTGGAGAAGGGGGATCTTTACACATAGGTTTTTCAATTCTCCTAGAAGTGCAGTTTCCTCTGGGGTAGGCTGGAGTGGTTGGGATAATCTTTCAGGAAAGGGTGGATTTGCTTTAAGGTTGCTTTCCTCTCTTTCTTCTTCAACCTCTCTATGCGGAGAGAGAGGTTGGTTATCTTGGAGAATTCTCCCAGATCTTAGGTTGATCTCCTGGATTTCTACAGCATAAGATGGGTATGATGTCTCTCCACCATATCCTTGTTGAGCCTACCTATTGTTTGGGTTTGGATTTGACTGGTCAAGCATCCGGGGTTGCCTAGGTGGATCAGAGTGCAGGAGTTGTGGTTGGGTAGGTGCTGGAGGAAATAGGGCTAGAACATTGTTGACTTGGGGCCTCCATCCTTGGGGAGGGGTATTCCATTAGTGTTGTGGCTGAATGTAAGGTTGAAATGATTGGTTGGCCATCTGGGAATGATACTGAGGTGCATAGGGCCAAGGATGGGGTGTCCAAGAAGGTATTGTTGTGGTTTGGTTCGGTCTGTAATATGCATGGGATGATCCTTGCATACCCTACTGGTATGGTCGAGGCCTAGGAGGTCTCCTTTGGTTGATGTATAAAAGCTACTCAGTGACCCCTTTAGCTCCTTGATATATAACTTTGAGTCCAGGTAAAGAAGGGCACTTGTATGTGGAGTGGTTTTATTCACAGATTGAGCAAATCTCAATACAATTCAATGGGCATTCATTCCTAGGATGCCTCTTGGTGCATCTAGGACAAAAGATGGCTGAGGCTCTCTTTGCTTCCTCTTGCTTCCATTTGATATTCATGGAATCCAATTGCAAGGCAAGGGCTTGCACCATCTCACTTTTGAAGTCCTCCATCATATTTCCAATTTCACCCTTGATGGATGAGTTGGAAGATGATGTATTTCACATAGGATGACTACTCCTACCCTTTTTCCCGGTTGCCCTAGAATGGTTTCTAAAGACTATCTTGATATCCTTCCTCCTACTAAAAATTTCAAGGTATCTAGGATATCCTCCCTTACTCCTCTTAGCATGACCAACTTCAGTGACTCAGGGTCAAGTGTGCACCTAGCCCTTTTGTAAATGAGTTGGAATATTTCTTCATAGTCTTCTAAGGATTCATCCTGGCCTATGGTCATCCTAAAAATCTCTTCTTTAATGTCTTTTAACCTACAGTAGTCCCTATATTTGTTGTTAAAGGCCTATGGCATTTGAGCCCAGGTTATGATGCTCTCTCCAGGTAAACCCATGAACCAGTGCAATGTTGTACCCTTGAGGGTAGATGGAAAGAGTTTCAACTTTTGCTCATCTTGTGTATAGTCATAGGTTCAGCATATAACAACAGACTCAAAAAAGAAAGTGTCAGGGTCCTCTGTGGTTAAGCCATGGAAATGTGGTAGAGAAGAGGGACTTATATTCTTCATTTTAGTTTGCCCATTGGTTTTCCTAATGGGGATGGCACTCTTAATTCTCTTTCTATTTCCTCTGTCATCTTGGTTTTCAGCCATTGGTTCGGTAGGAATGGGTTCTTCCTATTCTTCTTCCCCTATAGGCTTCTCAAATAGGTAAGGTTTCTCACCTAAAGGGTCTTCCAATTCACCGTCAATGAAGAAGAAAGAAGGTTGACTATTGGATACAATGGGGGTCTTTGACAAGAATTTTCCTTAATTATCCTTATTCCTACGAGCCATGAAAGGAAATGTTTTTGGTTTTTTGTAAGATTTTTCTTTAAAGCTGGAAAGTACTTTGTAGGAAGGAAATCGTTGATTGAATGAAAACTACTAACAAAAAGGAAACTACCTGCTGAATTGAAATTGTTGAATGAAAGACCACTGATAGAAAGAAAACTACTTGCAGAATGAAATTGCTTAATTGAATGAAAAACTACTAATAAGAAGGAAACTACTTGTTGAATTAAAATTCTACTTGCAGAATGGAAAGGAAAGAAGATAAATGACAAGTGAAAGAAAGAAAATAGATTACTTTTGCAAAAATAAACTAATGGAATAAAATTGAAGACTAGAAGTAGAAGAAAAGAAAGTTAGAGACTAGAAATAGAAGAAGGAGCAGTAATCACTCCTACTTTGACACCTCCTCAGCAACAACGTTAAAAAGTGATGAGCCTAGGTATTGCAGCAACAATGTTTCAACTCCCAGGGCTACCAACTTTACTTATCAACCCAGGGTTCATACAAACTTGGAGGTGACAGTGCTATATGCACAAGTAGAAGTGAAGGTACTACCTATTGTCACTGCTCATCTGGAAAGATACTCGAGGGGCTCTAAGCCAGACTTCTATAGGGTCAAAAGAAGCTTGATTTTTACGGAAGAAGAGAAAATTTACTCTAAGGGGGAGTTACTTTGCTACAGTAATGAAGGAAACAACTTGTAATGCTAACTCACACTAGACCCTAGCTAACCAATTAAACAACTATGCTAAGTAGAATTACTAGAAAAACACTAATCTAATGCTAATTATATAAGCTACAGAAGTAAAAGCATCAAGACTAGACTAAGGAGTAAGCAAAGGAAGCTAAGCTAAGTCTTTCTTTAACTGGAAGAGTAATCGGAGGATGAAATTGGTGAAAGAAGGACATAAGGGAGCAATAGCGCATGAGAACTGTTGGATCAGGTGGGTGAAAGGTAAATGAAAGGTTGAGATCAGATCACAGGAGGGTACGTAGGTAGATGGGTGAACAAGGTTAACTAACAGGATGAACAACTGATATTATATCGTGGGGGCGAAGTCAAGAGATGGATGGACATGATTAATTAGTAGATGGATGACGAAGATTAAATCGTGGGCAAAAGAAATGTGTGGAAATGGTAGCAGGTTGGTGGAGGTGGTAAGCTGTATTTCATGTGCCCTCAAAACCATAAGCTATATTTTGAAATTTCATGCGATTAGCCTTCCCGAGTGACATGTAGCACGAGGAAACTACACTTTTCATGTGCCCTCGGGCGGATAACAATTGGAGAGAAATCCGCGTGATATGGCATGACAACCGGTGGATTAGGTGGGGCTGATCAACGGTGGAGATCGGCCAAGCTAGTTGGCGATCGGGTGAAGTGATAGCTATCGGGTCAAGGGACAGATCGACGATGGAGGTTAAATTGGGAGAAGGGAATGTGCAAAAGTGACAGAGTGGGATTAGAGGGAGGTAAGCTGCTTATCACACGCCCTCAAAGCTATAAGTGGTTTTCTACAATTTTATGCGATTAGCCTCCTCGGGGGACAAATAGCACAGGGAAATTGCTCTTATTGCATGCTTTCAGGGCGATAATGACTGTACAGAAATCCACGTGATATGGCGCAATAGCCGTTAGATCAACAGTGGAGACTCGATCGAATTGGTTAGCGAGCGGGTGCATGATAGCCCTTAGATCTGACAAGGCAGATTGACAGTTGGGATTTAAAGTGCACAAAGTTAAACGCTAAAAGCAAATTCGGGTGGTGATTGGTCAGTTTTGTTTATGAAAGGTGATCTACTGGTAAAAACCATTTAAACATGAATTTTCAGCTTCTACTAAGTGTTTTGTGCTGATGGATAATGAAATGGGAATGTGAGGGAGATCAAATGATAGGAAGAGACTGAAGGAACATGGTACCATGAAATGACTGAATGACCATGAAATGAACTAAGTAACAATGTAATGAACCAGTGATTGCGTTAAACAACAAACTTCATGAAAAACTGAAACTCTGTGTTTTTGGGGTTGTTGTAGGGTTTCTTCCTCACGTCATGGTCCTAGAGGGAGGAGGTGAGGCCGAGACACCTGTGGACAACCTTATGGATCTTTTCTTTGCTAACCTACTAACTGAACGGAATCATAAATGATATACTCTGCACTACTGTAATGAGACTGCAACTATTTAAGTAGATGAACAGTTAAACAATAAACCTCTGGAATGGAAATGAACTACTTAAGCAGATGAACAGAAAACAGGAAACATGCTACTTAACAATACAATAAAGAGGAGCATTGGCTGCTAGGTTCGGGCCCTAACCCAAGAGCTTCAAACCTATAAGTTAACTTAATGCTGGCTCAAAACACAACTCATCCTCATTATAAATCAAAAACTGTTATAAGACTTGCAGCTTGAAAACAAAGTAGAGTTCTACAGTGAAAATTCTAAATTCTTGCTAACTCTTGGTGACTACTGGTAACTAACTAAAAAGAATTGAGGTCCTAAGCCTCTCTACTTATACATTTGAAGTCTCCAATGACTTCCTTCCAAATTAGGGAGGCACAACTTGTCCCTTCCCTTTCACTAGCTCGATTGCCTTCTAGTAGGGAGGCTTGGCTCCCAACTCAAGATAAACTCGTACTTTCACTTGCTTGGCTACCTTCTAGTACACCTGATTTGGTTGTTTGCACCTTCACTTGCTTGGCTACCTTTGAGTACACCTGATTTGGTTGTTTGCACCTTCACTTGCTTGGCTACCTTCTAGAAGGGGGGTTGTTTGTACTTTCATCTAATGGAGGGATACTCGAATGGAGGGGCAGTAAATGAGGAGGATTTACCTCCTATAATTCCTCTCCCTTGTCCTATTCGAGTTGTTACCAAGGTCTTTACCATAGTTCCTTTCTTTTATCTTTTATCCCTGAATTTTCCTTGCTTCTATCCTTTATTCCTGCATTACATGCACATTAGACCACAAAGAAAAATATCCAACTCTAACTCATCTCATAAGAAAAATACAATCAAAAGTATGCAATAAGTAGTGAGAATAGTTGGTTTGACTAAGCTAGGAGGTGAATTAAGGCTAATTAAGGCCCATATAATTACTCAACGATGAGGCTCATCACTATGGCCAACCATGGTCTCCTAAGGATGAGAGGGTACCTAGTAAGATTAGCCTTAGGCTGTAGAACTAGGAAATCTATAGGGTACTCCCAGGAGTCAATGGAGACCATCACATCCTCCACAATTCCCTTAGGGGTGACTGTGGAACAGTCTGTTGTGGTATTATTTAATGACCCTTGCAGCTTGAGTTTGAGCATGGTGTCCTTGGTCATCACATTAATGGCAACCCCCAGATCAATCAGAGTGTGTGGGGAAATGGTGCCATTGATGTGCAAATCTACTACAGGGCTTCCAGGGTCCAAATATTTTGGACATATTACCTGCCCCAGCATTAATTCATACAACTGTCCAATGACATTAACGGTAGGGGCATCCCTTTTTCTTCTTCCTGGATGCTTGAAGCAATTCTCCTTAATCAACTTATTTTAAATGGGAACATCTTTTATTGCCTGGAGAAGGGGATCTTTACACATAGATTTTTCAATTCTCCCAAAAGTTCAAGTTCTTCTGGCGTAGGCTAGAGTGGTTGGGATAACCTCTCAGGGAAGGGTGGATTTACTTTAAGGTTACTTCCCTCTCTTTCTTCCTCAACCTCCCTATGTTGAGAGGAAGGTTGGTTATCTGGGAGAATTCTCCCAGATCCTAGGTTGATCTCCTGGATTCTACAGCATAAGCTGGGTATGATGTCTCTCCACTGTATACTTGTTGAGCCTATCTGTTGTTTGGGTTCGGATTTGGCTACACAAGCATCTGGGGTTGCTTGGGTGGAGCAGAGTGTAGGAGTTGTGGTTGGGTAAGTGGTGGAGGAAATAGAGCTGGGGCATTGTTGTATTGGGGCCTCCACCCCTGGTGTGGGGTATTCCACTAAGGTTGTGGCTGATCATAAGGTTGAAATGACTGGTTGGCTGGGTGGGAATGATACTGAGATGCAGAGGACAAAGGAGGGGGTGTAGACCAAGAAGGATGAGTAGGGGGTCCCCAAGAAGGTATAGCTATGGTTTGGTTGGGGTTTTAATATGCATGGGATGACCTTTGCATCCCCTATTGGTATGGTCTAGGCCTAGCAGGTCTCCTTTGGTTGATGTAGCAAAGCTTCTCAGTGACCCCTTTAGCTCCTTAATATAAAACTTTGAGTCTAGGTAAAGAAGGGCACTTGTCTGTGGAGTAGTTTTCTTCACAGACTAAGCAAATCTTAATGCAGTTCAATGGACATTCATTCCTAGGATGCCTCCTAGTGCATCTAGGACAAAAGATGGTCAAGGCTCTCTCTGCTTCCTCTTGCTTCCTTTTGATGTTCATGGTATCCAATTGTAAGGCAAGGGTTTGCAGCATCTCACTTTTGAAATCTTCCAGCATATTCCAATTTCACCTTAATGGATGAGTTGGAAGATGATGTACTAGCCATAGGTTGACTTCCCTTACATTTTTTCTTGGCTGCCCTAGAATGGTTTCTAAAGATAGTCTTGATATCTTGATAGGGTAATTGGTAGATATCCCCTCCTGCTAACAGATGTAAGTTATCCAAAACATCTTCCTTTACTCCTCTAAGTAGGACCAGCTTTAGTGACTCAGGGTCAAGTGTGCACCTAGCCCTTTTGTAACTGAGCCGGAATATTTCTTCATAGTATTCTAAGGATTCATCCTGGCCCATGGTCAGCCTAAAAATCTATTCTTTAGTATCCTTAGACCTACACTAGTCCCTATATTTGTTGTTAAAATCCTACTACATCTAAGCCCAAGTTATGATGCTATCTCCAGGTAAACCCATGAACCAACACAATGTTTCATCCTTGAAGGTAGACGGAAATATGTTTTGCTTTTTCTCATCATCTATATAGTCATAGGTTTGGCATATAATAACAAACTCAAAGAGGAAAGTGTCAGGGTCCCCTGGGGTCAGGCCATGGAAATGAGGTAGAGCAGAGGGGCTTATATTCTTCATCTTAGTAACCCCATTGGTTTCCCTGATGGGGAAGATGCCCTCAACTCTCTCTTTATTCGCTCTGTCATTCCAGTTTTAAACCATTGGTTCAGTAGGAATGGGTTCCTCTTCTTCTTCTTCCCCTATAGTTTCTTCAAATATGTCAGGTTGTTCACCTAAGGGTTCCTCCAGTTCACAACCACCGAAGAAGAGAGAAGTTTGGTTGTTGGGTGCAGTGGGGGTATTTGGAAAGAAATTTTCTAAATTGTCCCCACTCCTATGAGGCATGAAAGGAAATGCTTTTGGGTTGGCTTTTGGAAGACTTTTTTGAGCAAGAAAGTACATTGCGGAAATGAAATTGCTGATTGAGTGAAAACTACTGATATAAAGAAAAGAATGGAAAGGAAAGCAGATAATTACAAATGAAAGAAAGGAAGCTACTAGATTACTTTTGCAAAAATAAACTAATGGAAGAAAGTTGAATATTAGAAATAGAAGAAAAGAAAGCAGACTAGAGATAGAAGAAAAGAAAGCAGTAATCACATTCTACTCTCACACCTCCCTGGCAATGGCGCCAAAAAGTGATGAGCACCACTATTGCAACAAGGATGCTGCAACTCCTGGGCTACCAGCTTTACTTATCAACCCAGGGTTCGTACAAACTTGGAGGTGACAGTGCTATATGCACAAGTAGAAGTGAAGGTCATGCATGTTGTCACTTGTTGATCTGGCAAGAGACTCCAAGGGTTCCAAACCAGACTTGTATAGATTCAGAAGAAACTTGATTCTTTGATGGAAGAATAGAAAATCTATTCAAAGGGAGATACTCTACTACAGTAATGAAGAAAACAACATGTAATGCTAATATCACACCATATCCTAATTAACCACTTAAACAGTTATGCTAAGTAGAATTTTTAAATCAACACTAACCTAATGCTGTTATCTAAGTTACAGAAGTAAAGAGCATCAAACTAAACTAATGAATAAGAAAAGAAACTAAACTAAGGTTGTTTTCACGTTTTTGGTTTTTTTTGGTAAAATCAAGCCTGCAAGGAATCAAGCGGAAGAGCAAGCGAAGATTGAAATCAGTGAAAGGAGGATGTAACGAAGCAGAGGTTCATAGGAACCATTAGATCGATCAAGAACAATATTAATGGGAGATGAGACGCAGAGATCTTATCGCAAAAGATTATGTGAATAGATGGATGAGTAATACTGACGGAAGATGACTGGCGGAGATCTTATCACAGGAGGCTAAGTCAAGAGATGGATGAACATGACTAATTGGAAGATGAATGGTGGAGATCTTATTGCGGGCGATTTAGTGAATAGATGAATGAAGAGGGTTAATGAAAGATGAGTAGTGAAGATCTTATCGTGTAGGTTAAGTGAATAGATGGATGAACATGGTTAAGCAGGAGATTGAGTGGTGGCGATCTTATCGTGGGGTTTAGGTGAATTAATGGGTGAACAAGATTAATTCATGTGGCAACAAAAGGAAAGAAAACATGTGGAATGATGGAGCGGGTTTCCGTAGGCTGTAAATAGTTTCTTGCGCGCCCTCAATTCTGTATGTGGAATTCCAAAATTTTGTGCGATTAGCTTAACTAGGTGACACATAGCATGAGAAAACTAGTTTTCTAGCTTGCTCTCAGGTGGATATTTGTCGTGCAAAAATCAACGCGAGATTGCGCGATAACTGTTGGATCAGGCGGGGTTCATCAATGATGGAGATCAACCAAGCTAGTTGGCAATCGGTTGACGCGATAGCCGTTGGATCAAGGATGCAACAGATCAATGGTGGAGATCTGGAGTGCATAAAGTCAAGCGTTGAAATGAATCAGACGATGATTTGTCAGGTTTGCTATGGATCAGACGATAAGGAGATCTATGGGCATAATTCGCTTAAGACATGATTTATTGGATCACGCTTAAGTATTTCGTGCTGAAGGAAATGCTAATATGAGTGAGATTTATTATATAAATAGAGTGTTTGAAGACGATAACGATGAAATGAACCAAGTACTGAATCAAGACAGCAAACTCCAAAGCTCATGTGATAACTAGAAATCTGAAACATAACCAATCTACTCTACCCAGCTATAATGAAAATGTAGCTATTTAAGAAAATGAACGATTAAACCATGGATCTACACTCGAATACATGTACAATAAAGAGGAGCCTTAACTACTAGGGTTGGGCCCTAACCCAAGAGCTTCAACCCTCTGAGTTAACTCAGTGTTGGCTCAAAACAAAACTCATTCTTATTATCAAAACAATGGATTACATCAAAAAATGGACACCAATCTTGCAGCTCAAAAATAAAGTAAAGTTTTACAATCAAAAATCCAAATAAAAATGGAATCCTACTGAGGTCCTAGGCCTCTCTACTTATATGACTGAAGTCTCCAATGACTTCCTTAAAATTAGGGAGGCTCAACTCCCAAACTTGAGATAAAATGGTGCTTTGACTTCCACTTGCTCGATTACCTTCTAGTCCTCATGATTTGGCTGTTTGCACTTCGTGCTGATGGAGGAATATTCAAATGGAGGGGTAGTAAATGAGGATGATTTACCTCCTATATTTCCTCTCCCTTGTCCCATTCGAGTATTGACCGAGGTCTTTGCTAAAACTCCTTGCTTTTATCCTTTAATCCTCCATTACATGTACATTAGACCACAAGGAAAAATATCCAACTTTAACTCATTTCATAATCAAAATATAATCAAAAGTATGTAATAAGTTGTGAGAATAGGTGGTTTGACTAAGCTAGCAGGTGAATTAAGGCCAATATAATTACCCAATGATGAGCTCATCAGTAACAGGTAGCATCTATGATTTCCTTGCTTATTTTTGGTTGCATGGTATATGCATGTAATTCCATGGTTATGTGTTGTCATTGGCATAGAAATTTTCCTATATTGACAATGGTTTCATCCTTGCCTTTCCATTTCCTAGATAGGCATGGTGTTGTGGTTTTTCTACTTATTTTTTATGCTTGGTGCTCAGGTTCCCTATGGTTATGGGTTGGAACAAATTCTTTGGAAGCCCTGGAGTAGTTTAGGTTGAGTTACTAGTTGCTTGAGCCTTAGGTTGGGACAAAAGCAATGGAGCCCTTGGTGGCTTGAGTTACTAGTCCCTAGAGCCGCGGTTAGAACAAACACTCTAGATCCATGGAAGGATGTGGCTTGAGTAACTAGTTCATGGAGCCTTGGATAACTTGGGTAGAGACTGATATATTTGATGTTAGTGATTTCTAGACTATAGAGGTGGAATTACTGTGGCTGAGGGTTGAGGTTGTTTGGCCTTTAGAAGCCCTAGTTTTTTTTTTCTAGTTTATTCAATGATATCCCACATTCATGCTTAGAATATGGTGCAGGGGTAATTGGCTACAAGAGAGATTTGGTTCAATCCAATATATGGTTCGATGGTACATGGAAGTCCTTGACTTGGTTGGATTTCATATGTAAATAAGATATATTTTCCTACTGTGATTTATGAGCACTTGTAATGGTTATCGAGTTGAAATTATGATTGATTTTCCATGGTTTCTATGCTGGTTATTTGAAGGTTATATGATGTATGCTATCTATGGATCTTGACATGTTTTGATAATTATTGGAATGGTTGAGGAATGCATCGACTAACAAGTGTTGTTACAACTAGATAGAGAGGGCTTAGAGCCTTCTTGGTGATTCTCAGATGAATACTATTAGTTTATGATTAGATATGCATTCATGACCTGTATCTTACATGTCTTTTGTATGTTTAACAACATTTCTATCAAGGACTAGGCATGTATAGGTCAATTTCTTGCTTGATTTTTGAATGATCAACATTATCATTGTGTTTGATTATAGTTTTGAAAGTTACACACAATTCTTGGCATTGGTCTGGAGGCTAGCTTAAAAAAGTGACTCTAGACCTTGGAACCTTTTGCACTAAACTAGATTATTTAAGTCATAACTACATGGAAGCAAGCTTGTATGTGCGATTGGAGCCTCATAACCAAACTCTTTCCCTATTGTGCATGTATTTATTATGTTAGGACAGTGAAGAAGGGTTCTAGCTCAGTGATTGATCACCCATGGTGGTTGTTCAACTCCTGAGTAATTTGTAGCCCCTATAGGATGTTAGTAACTATTCAGTTTGTAGGCCCTACTTCCTTAACTGGAACTTGGAGATCGGATCATGTGATAATGGCACTCATCTCATGTTTACCGTGCAAATCTTGTGAATTTCAGTAAATGTGGGAGGAGTGGTTACAGTAACGTCTATTCTCATCCCTAATATTAACAAACTTCTTAATTTGGCAGTAAAGAATGACTTCCCTAAGCCTTGGATGCAAATTCTTATTGTGCATATCTTTAAAAGTGGGGATAAAAATGTTCCCTCTAAATATAGGACCATTATTATTAGCCACATTGTATCCAAATTATATGGGCTCATTTTGGAGAAGATTAGCCTCTAGTTTGAAAGCCATGGTCAAAGAGCTAAAAGGAAAGCTAGGTTTAGGAGAGATCACTCAACTATTTACCATCTTGTCACTCTTAGGATCATTTCAAAGGATTGTCATGATAGTAAAAATGATCTCTTTTGTTGTTTGGTTGAATTTATAAAATCTTTTGACGTGATTCCTTGAGATAAACTATGGAAAATACTCGAAGAGATAATGTTTCCTCTCGAGTTGAGGGTTGTTGTAATTCATATATACAATAATGTTGTCGGCAAGATTAAGAAAACAAAATTTTCGTCTAAGGAAATTAAACGCAATTTCAATGTTAAAAAGGGGTTCCCCCTTTCTCATACCCCTTTTAGAATTTATATTAATAAACTAGAAGATTGTTTGGAAGCTATGGGAGGCCCCATGCTTGCTAGTACGATCATTACTCTTCTCATTTATGCTAACGATATCGCTCTTATAGCTAGAATCCATGTTGACCTCTACAATAAGCTTAAAATCCTCCATGATTACTCATCCAAGATGGGTATGACTATTAGTACTGACAAGCCTAAAGTCATGATAATTAAATCCAAAAAAATTAACGATGATAATTTCATATAAGATAAAAATCACTTGGAGAAGGCTTCTCCATACAAATTTTTAGGTATTGACATTTTTCATGAGCTCAACTGGAATTATAGCATTGAGAAAAGGATTATTAGAGGCTCGAAATCTTATTATGAGCTTGAAAACAAATGTAAGTTGATTAATCTATGGGGTTGGAGTAAAAAAATGTCCCTATTTGAGACTTCCATCACCCCTATTATTTTATATGGCGCTAAGGTTTAGGGTTGTAGTATATCTAAAAAATCATGGAGGAAGTTTGCGTTGGTTGAAAATAAATTTATAAGTTTGTGTGTGTGATTGGAGCCTCATAACCACACTCTTTCCCTATTGTGCATGTATTTTTTGTGTTAGGACAGTGAAGAAGGGTTCGAGCTCAGGGATTGATCACCCGTGGTGGTTGTTCAGCTCCTGAGTGATTTGTAGCCCCTGTAGGATGTTAGTAACTATTCAATTTGTAGGCCCCACTTCCTTAACTAGAACTTGGAGATCGTGTCATGTGATAATGGCACTCATCTCATGTTTACTGTGGAAATCTTGTGAATTTGGGTAGATGTGGGAGGGGTGATTATAGTAATGTCTATTCTCATACCTCATATTAACAAACTTCTCAATTTGGCAGTAAAGAATGGCTTCCCTAAGCCTTGGATGCAAATTCTTATTGTGCATATCTTTAAAAGTGGGGATAAAAATGTTCCCTCTAAATATAGGACCATTATGATTAGCCACATTGTAGCTAAATTATATGGGCTCATTTTGGAGAAGATTAGCCTCTGGTTTGAAATCCATGGTCAAAGAGCTAAAAGGAAAGATAGGTTTAGGAGAGATCACTGAACTATTGACCATCTTGTCACTCTTAGGATCATTTCTGAGGATTGTCATGATAGTAAAAATGATCTCTTTCGTTGTTTGCTTGACTTTATAAAATCATTCAACATGATTCCTTGAGATAAACTATGGAAAAGACACTAAGAGATAATGGTTCCTCTCGAGTTGAGGGTTGTTGCAATTCATCTATACAAGAAAGTTGTCGGCAAGATTAAGACAATGAAATTTTCCTCTAAGGGAATTAAATGCAATATCAATGTTAAAAACGGGTTCCCCCTTTCTCCTATCCCTTTTGGAATTTATATTGATAAACTAGAAGAGTGTTTGAAAGCTATGGGAGGCCCCAAGCTCGCTAGTATGGTCATTACTCTTCTCCTTTATGCTAATGATATCGCTCTTATAGCTAGAAGCCATGTTGACCTCTACAATAAGCTTAAAATCCTCCATGATTACTCATCCAAGATGGGTATGACTATTAGTACCGACAAGGCTAAAGTCATAATAATTAAATCCAAAAAAATTAACCATGATAATTTCATATAAGATAAAAATCACTTGGAGAAGGTTTCTTCATACAAATATTTAGGTATTGACATTCATCATCAGCTCAATTTGAATTATAGCATTGAGAAAAGGATTATTAGAGGCTCAAAAGCTTATTATGAGCTTGAAAATAGATGTAAGTTGATTAATCTGTGGGTTTGGAGTACAAAAATGTCCCTATTTGAGATTTTCATCACCCATATTATTTTATATGGCTCTGAGGGTTGGGGGTAGTATATCTACAAAATCATGGAGGAAGTTTGTGTTGATTGAGAAGAAATTTATAACCTACAACCTCAAGATCAAAGGAAACACTCTCTATCTTATCCTCTTGACTGAAGCTAGCCTTTCCCCATTGAAAGCATGACTATGTTTATGTATTTGATGTATAAAAAGAAGATTTAAAACATGGAAGTGAAGAGTTTCCCCAAAATTTCTTCTAAATCTAGCCAAAACCCCCACCTCTGGCTCAAGTGGTTATGACACAAGGATGCCTAGTCTTGGATAAACTATTGGGGGATTAAGCAGGGGATCATCTTGGAGAAGAATGATAATATTAAAAACATTATTACCTCCAAATTTAAGGATAAGTTGTGGGATGATAAGGAGTTGGAGGGGAAAGTGAAGCTAAGGTATTATAAGGAGGTGATTAACCCCACTCTTGCTAACTAGGATTATATTTTTGTCTTGACCAGTGCTAAGAATAAAATGAAAATTACGAAGATAAGAACTAATTATCATGAGATTTGAAGCGAAACCATCCATTGGTCTATTCCCAAAACACCTTGGGATGAAAGAATTTGTCACCTTTGTGATGCTAAAAGGGTTGAAGATGAAAAGCACTGTCTCTTGGATTGTCCAACTCTTACTCACATTCACTCTCATTACCAAAAATTTTGCCACACTGCCAACCTTCTTCTTGTTAAGTTTGCAAAACTATAGTGATCTAGGAACACTTCTTTCCCTTCTTTTTTATCATAGAAATAAATTATTAATGAGTCTCAATCAATCTCTTACTTTCTTAAGGCCGATAGTGCATGTTAATCACCATCGTCATATATTATCAAGTACAACTATACACGTAATCTAATTAATAGACAAATTGACCCCTTACTTTCTTAAGGCCGATAGTGGATGTTAATCACCATCATCATATATTATCAAGTACAAATATACAACTAATCTAATTAATAGACAAATTGATCCCTTACTTTCTTAAGGTCTATAGTGGATGTTAATCACCATCATCATATATTATCAAGTACAACTATACATGTAATCTAATTAACAAACAAATTGATCCTTTTTTCTAGCATTTTTTCTTGTTAATTTTGTGCAAAATTTAGTACAAATTTTTAAAAGTAATAAGTTTCAATTATTTAGTTTGCAAACATGGAATTCTTCATAGGATTTTTAGGGTGCTAAATCCATTTATACATTCCAAAAAACATTTTAAACAACCAAAAATTATAATCTCCCTAAAAATTATATTACTATATTTCAACCAAAAAACATTTCTCATCTATTAGTTAAATTG